>QNUK01000760.1:0-265555 GCA_013621035.1 Clarias magur
TTCTTATCTCCTTCAATTTTTAACTCTCTCTCCATGTAATCAAGCAACCTCGTATCATATCTTTCCATAATATTCAGGACATCAGTTCTGACTCTCTTACCAGTAGTATTGATAACATCATGAACATCAACTGTCCATCTGAGCCGGATGATCTGGTTTCTTGCTAATGCTTTTTTAATTTGATGTTTTGCTTATAACTATATAAAACCATAAATCAGGGTATTAGTTATGTAAAAACTAAACTTGCAAAAGCCACATAGAGAGTTTAATGATCTTTAATTTTTTACATTTTAACCTTAAATTAAAGACAAAGTTTGTTTTTGAACAGTAAAACTCCTCTAAATATCCAAAATATAAATAAATAAATAAAAAAGCAAAACAATTGTTGTACTCTTATTATATTGGATGGCATCAGTTATAGTTGCTGCTTGTTGTAACATCTGTACCACCACAGCACGGGGAAATAAGATCTAGCTCACCGGATTACTGAGTTGACACTTTGTCCCCACCTAGTGTGTCTACGTGTGTACTGTCTACACTTTAACATTAATGAAGAGCACCTGTGTAACCCCCGTGTGTCTACCTATATATTCCGGTCGAACCCGTAGCACTTTGCCTGTTCACTGTCGTGCACCTTCCGTGTTGTTTGTGTGTTTCTGGAAACCAATCATACAATATCTCCTCTATATTTCCCCAAGGACGGAGCGGTGTCTGCAGGTGTGGTTCTGTTTTCATGGTGAGGAGTCATCACTACGGACAAGGTCCATTGGCCTACGAGCCTGGTTTTGTTTATTTATCTTTTGTTTTCTCACCTGCAGACCCTATCGGGGGAGATGTGATTGTGTTACTTTGTTTTGGTTTGTTTCTTTAATTTCAAGGACACAAGTAAAAAGAAAAAGAATATAATACAAATAAACTGAGTAAAGAATGGAACCTGCGTCTGCGTCCGCTTCCTCCGAGACAGACATGATACTTGTTGTGGAGTGCATTGGGGATTTCTTTTTTGAATGGACTCACTTATGCTGACTTGTCTCTTTCTAAAAATAAATAAATAAACAAATAAATAACAGCATCTGAGTATGCAAAATACAGCATTTTAACAATAATTGCAGATATTGCCAGCTGATAGAGAAGGAACAGCCAATCAGAAGTAGTGTGTGGCAGTCTGTGATTGGCTGGTTTTGTGGCAGTTTTGTAACTGGACAACGTTGAAGTCGCGCGCACAGAATATGTTGAGCGAGCAGGGAAGACATTGCACGGTAGAATTGAGATGTTGAGCACGCAGTGGAGACACTGCACGCGCATAGATTGCTTTGTCGCTCTCAAAATGTCAAACTGCGCGCTCAGAATTGTGGCAGGAATATAACGCCATAGGCACACGCTTTTTCCTGCAGACGCTTCTGTAACCTCCAATGCGCAAGTGGCTGTGTATTTGCGTATCTTGTGGTCGCGCTCCTCAGTAACATGAGCGGTCCAACTAATCGAAAACGGCATTCGTTGACAACAAATTTCATTATTGATAATTATCATTTTTATCGATTAGTTGTTGCAGCCCTAGTCTGCACCCTGGTTCACTACAGACACCCACTATGTCCGACAAATGAAAGCCTAAGGTCGTCAGCTTGAGCGGCTTTATAGAAAAACGGGTCTTAATATCCACAAAGAACTGTATGCAAATCACACTCTGCTTTATAAACGTTGCATTGCAGATAATAAATCCAGGTATTATTCTGGCCTGATTTGTACTAATGAAGACAACTCCAAAATGTTATTCTCGGTTTTTAACTCAGTGTTTAGTCCCCAATGTTCTTTACCTTTTCATCAAGGTCCAGTGTGTGGCCATGCTGATTGCGTAGGTTTAAAAAAAAAAAAAATTTACTGATTGTGTCAGTTCAAAGGAGTTTAAAAGACTTTTTTTTTTTACTAGCTGAGTGGATGGACAACAGACATGAAGATTAAAATCTCCACAAATGAGTAAACTGTTATATTCTGGCATTAATTCAGAAAGTAACTCTGAAAACTCATAGATAAAGTTGTATTTTGGTGGACGATAGATAATAGACACACAGTACAGGACTTGCAAACTGAATTAAAACCAGTTCTAGCTCAAGGCTGTTGTAGCTTTTACACAGGAATAAGTGGCAGCTGAATTTAGTTTGAAAACCAAATATGGAATGAAACTGGAAAGAATAGCTGGAAGGGAGGAGATTAGAGAATGCGCTGTTATCACCTTGTTTTAGCCAAGTCTCCATGAGCAAAATAAAATCTAAATCACGAGTGGAAATCAGATCGTTCAAAATGAAACTGTGTGTGTGTGGCGGCCGGAGCGCCGCCCCCCTTAAAGTTAGGGAGAAAATAATTATACTTTAACATGTAATTATTTAACATAATAATTATTTATTTTAATAATGAAAGAAAGTAATTTAGTCACAATATTCTGCTGTATTTCTTAATATAATTTATTTGCAATTAAAAAAATCTAAACTGTATTACGTTCATTTGTGTTTGTGTACGTGGGGCGCCGGACAAACGAGTGTCTATGTAGGCACGTACATTTTTAAAAAGCATGTGATCTGAGGCTGAGCTCTAATTGGATTTCTTCAAATCATTCTTGGGGCACAGCACTGTGCGACCCGAACCCTCCCACTTTTGTTCTTAGCGAATCAATATTGTTTTTAAATATTTGGGAAAGTGTGTGTGTGTGTGTGTGTTCGCGCACGAGAGAGAAAATTATGGATTGAGTGTGTTTATGTGAAAGAATGCATGTATCACTGTCTGACATTTTTTCACATGCCTGTGACAAAACAGTGGCATGCCACTTTTGAGCTTTTGAGATGTGTTGAGCTTCATTAGCTTTTCCTGCCCAGTGCAAGTGAAAATATATAACATACTCTATTATTCCTTTTTTTAAATTTGCGTTTCACCCACTTTTGCTATTGCACCAGCACTTAATATATGACATCAAACACACATACATTATATCGATACTGTTGCACAAGCTGTCATATCCACATACATTGGAACCTTGGATTGCGAGTAACGTGGTTTACAAGTGTTCCGCAAACCGAGCAAAGGTTTTTTTATAAATTTTTTCGGAAACCGAGCAAGTATTAGTTTACGAGCGCCGAGTATCATGTATAACACATGCGACTCTTATTTTGACACCGAGCGGCAAGTGATCACAACTGAGCCAATGACTTTTCTCTCTTGCTGCAAGGAATTATGGGTGATCGTCTCCCCTGCTGCGTCCCCTGTGTCAAAATAAAAGTCCCCTGCTGCGTCTTAGTGCTTGTCTCTTATAATCAACATCTCCCTCTCCTGTTTGACACTGTGCCCCCCCCACACACACACATACACACACACACACACACACACACACACACACATACACACAGATCTCCCCGGTGCTTTACTTACACAGAAAACTCAGCTCTGTCGCGATTCTTTTCAAAGGTAAGGTGCTGGTTCATTTCTTATTTTTTATTTTTTTATTTACAGCAGCGATTCCGTTAGTATGCTCACGCGAGTATCATTAGAGAGATTTCTTTTTTTTCCCATTAAAACAGTGTTTGCATTGTGTATGTTAGTTGTGAAACTTAAAAAGCGGGGTGTGGGGAGGGAGGAGGAGTTTTACTGTTTAAGACGAGGCGAGGGGCTAATTTCACACACACACACACTGTCGCGAGACTAGGTAATACAGGAAAACACAGACGACAGCAGACACGGTGAGGTGGTATGCAGTGCTCTTCTTTTATGTTTATTTGTTTTACTTTTGGTTTCACTTTGTGCAGTCACGTGGTCATACACTCATACACACACGGTGCTAGAGGTTGGGAGTGCTCGGGGGTGAGGAGAGCGGGGAGGTGCAGAAGATGCAGCCTCTACGGGAGAGTGAAGTGTCGGGTCACTTAGGACGCGGCGCACTGCATCTCAGAAAAGCCAGGGAGGCATGTCACTGTGCGGGTTCGTCCTTCCGCGGAAGTTTCCGGAGATCGGGTTTTCCTTTGGGGAGATCCGAGTCTGAAGTAAGGAGAGAGGAAACAGGCATTACTAATGACGTCACTTGGATCCTACTCACCGAGGCCGAGGGCCTTTTATAGACAGGCGTCGACTGCGGGAGAGTGAATGACCATGAGCGACCAGCCGCTGTGTATTCCGGTGCCCTGCCCCTGCGTAATTGTCCATGGTGCTGAAGGCGCGTGGTCTCTCTTCCGAGCGAGAAGTGATAGTGCCTTGTAGAGTGCCGGCTCTGAGCCCGCCGTCACAACACACACACCTGGCGCCTGCGTGCACAAAAGGAAACACTTAACTGTCTGGATTTATTTTTACTTTTTTTTAAAAAAGTGCAGGTTAATTTGTTTTATTTTTACTTTATATGTTGTATTAATAATTTTTATGTATTTATTGTTTTGGGCTGTAGAACGAATAATTTGAGTTTTCATTATTTCTTATGGCAAAATAAAGTTTGGTTTACGAGTGTTTTGGAATACGAGCCCGCGTCCGGAACGAATTATGCTCGTAATCCAAGGTTCCACAAAATAAAACTTGTAGGCTGACAAAAATAAATAAATAATAAAAACACTATTATATATGGTATAATGTATTATATATATTAAATTAACAAACAGTCATGGGGTATAGGGCATGTAGTACAAAGCAACGCACTCAAGCCTGTGCAGATTTTTTTTTTTAATTAAAAGATAAAAAACACTCTAATAAGAATAAATATGTACAAAAAAAGCCTACTGAACGTTCATGTATTACTAATTGTTTGTACGACAAGATGCAAATTTTAATTCAATATTCCACTGCTTTGATAGTTTGAAGTTTTTTTAAGTTTCCTATGAATGCATTAGAATTTGGTACTTGGCAGAATGCCCCACGTTCATCCATGTCACCAGTTCTTTGTTTCATGTGATTGGACAAGTCTTTATTTTTTTTCTCAACGAGTCTTTTCCAGCACTTCTTATGGCAAGCGGAGCTGTCTGACTGGATGCGATGTGAGTCATGCCTTTATTTTATACTAGTAGTAATTATGCTTAATCACTTGATAAATGCCTATTTACAGGTGAGTATTAAACGTTTAATTTTAATTTTGTTTGCGCCCCCCAAAAAAATCTTTGTACCAGCCACCACTGATATATATATATATATCATAGTATATAGTAATGCTATATACTATTCTAATTCTGACTGTAGTGGGTCTTAATATGACACAAATACAACCTCAATCAAACAACAACAAAACAAAATTAACAAAAATTAACACAAAAAGAAAAAAAAATCCATAATTCAATAGCCTGTATATCCATGTTTAGCAGCAATAGCTTGTAATCATGTAATAATTTCCTGTGTGACTTTATCAGTCTGCCACATCATCTTGGGCCATTCTTCTTTACAACATTACTTCAGTTTATATAGTTTTACAACATTATAATAGTTTTTTCATGCATAGACTTATGCACTGCTCTGTTAAGATCCTGCCACAGCATTTCAGTAAGGGTGAGGTCTGGACTTTGACTAGGCCATTCCAACACCTCAATTCTTTTATTTTTTTAGCCATTCTTTATTTACTGGTGTAGTTCGGATCATTGACCTGTCGCAAGACATTTTTGACAAAGGTTTAACTGTCAGACAGATGGCCTCACATATGCCTCTAGAGTACTCTGGTAAACAGAGGACTTCAACATCAACTCAATGACTGCAAGGTACTGAGGTCCTATGGCTACAAAAATATCATCCAATCATCACCCCTCACCACCATCACCAAACCATTAAGGCAAAAAAATCCATTTTGGTTTCATCTGTAAATAGGACATTTCTCCAAAAGTCTTGTGGTTTGTTCAGAGCAGTTTTGCAAACCTCCGTGTTGTGTTTTCATGTTAATTTTAGAAAAAAGAGGATTTCTGTCTCCTTTTGTGTGTGTGTGTGTGTGTGTGTGTGTGTGATAAATCTATTCACAAAGGTATACAAAAAAATTTATTAATTTGAAATTAATTTTAAATATGGCATTTAAATATTTAGATTATATGCTTAAATATTGATTGATTTATGATTTTGTTTTGCTTTTTAAAGTCATACTGTTATATTTTGGCCTTTAAAGTTAGTCATTTTTATTATAGGTTAACAGATAAAAACAAGAATACCCCTTCAAGATGTCATTTAAGCACAATACACTAGGTGATGCTAGAACATTACAGTAGAGCATGCAACGCGCGCGCACACACACACACACACACACCCTTCCCTGAAACTGCAAGTTCTAACATTCCAACATGTCACATGTCACACAGTGCATGGTTCTATTAATATGGTACCAAGCGTAAATAAACAGGACAATGAGCAAGAGAAAGTGTGTGTGTGTGTGTGTGTGTTCGTGAGAGAGAGAGAAAATTATGGATTGAGTGTGTTTATGTGAAAGAAAGCATGTATCACTGTCTGACATTTTTTCACATGCCTGTGACAGAACAGTGGCATGCCAAACATGGACAACAGCTTTTGAGATGTGTTGAGCTTCATTAGCTTTTCCTGCCCAGTGCAAGTAAAAATATACAACATACTGTATAATTCCTTCTTTAAAATGTGCATTTCACCCACTTTTGCTATTGCACCAGCACATTATATGACATCAAATACACATACATTATATCGGTCCTGTTGCACAAGCAGTTCTGTCACATGACCTAATATCCACATACATACATTTACTGAGAACATTTCTCATACATCAACAAAATAAAACTTGTAGGCTGTCAAAAATAAATAAATAATAAAACACTACAATATATGGTATAATGTATCATATATATTAAATTAACAAACAGTCATGGTGTATAGAGCATGTAGTACAAAGCGACACACTCAAGCCTGTGCAGATTTTTAAAACATTTTTTAAAAGATAAAAAACACTCTAATAAGGATAAATATGTACAAAAAAGCCTACTGGATGTTCATGTATTACTAATTGTTTGTACGTCAACATGCAAATTTTAATTCAATATTTCACTGCTTTGAAGTTTCGTATGAATGCATTAGAATTTGGAACTTGGCACAATGCCCCAGGTTCATCCATGTCACCAGTTCTTTGACAGCATGTGAGCAAGGCAGGAAAACAACATTGCTAGGGCAGAGATGCAGCTGAGGCACAACAGGCACGGATGGGCTTGTGCAAGCTCTAATTATCAGGGCAAATGCTGTGACTTCATCACAGACAGCACTGGCTTCACCATTAATCTTGCGCTGTCTCCCACTTCACTAAGCTCTATGCTGTTACACTATCTCTGCTCCCTTTCATCAGCCGAGCTGCCGTTAGGCTGTAATTAATGAATTCTCTAGCCCCTTTCTCCTTGGCACACCCACCCCCTCGGTCTGCCGCTTCTTATCAAAGTCTGAGGAACAGAAGAAGGTAAAACTAGCATGATAGCTATAGCACATCCACTGATTTCAAAACATTTTTAGCTTAGACCTCCCACATAAAAATTATTTATATATATATATATATATATATATATATATATATATATATATATATATATATATATATATATACATATATACATATACACACTGTATATACTGTATGTTATCATGGCAGAATAGCCTACTATTAATCTAAACGCTGCAGTTTAAAATAGATCAAAAGTGCATTTCTACATACTACACAATTTGTTAAAGTTAATTTCAAACAAAACACACTTACACATAATGAACATAATCTTACCATAATGAATAATTCACTATTAATATTATCTTTATTCACTAAGGTTTAAAAGATCGTACCCCCAGCAATAAAATATTGCTAAAGTTCATTAAGGTTTTGGGTAATCAGCTTATTCTTTTAATTGGATTAAGGTCTGGATGTTAACTAGGCCATTGCAAAACCTTGATTCCTTAATTATTCAGCTACACTGATGTAGACTTACCTTTTTGCTTTGGATCATTATCCTGTTGCATGACCAAATTCCGACCAAGCTTTAGCTGTTGGACAGCCCAGGTGCCCTGCTCCTGTGGTTGCAAACCAAGTGGGTTTAAGGTGTCTCTGTTGAAATGCTATTGGTTTTCTCCAAACATCTGAACGTTCCAGACCCGAAAATTGCCAAAACTGTCTGCAATTAAATTAAGTAAATGAGCACTTAGTACACTGCATTTTTTTTGCTTAATTTCTGTTAAATAAGTAATTGTACAGTGAAAAAAATAATGTTGTTGTTTGTCTTAAGTTTCTTTTTGCCTAATACTAAGACCCATTATTATCAGATTATTTTTATTTTGCTTTTACAAAAACACATTGAATTAAAAGAAAGTATACTAACTTTTGGACATAACTGTACACTGTAAACCCTAATGCTCAAAGTAAACACATTGAGTACTGGTAACTTAAATAATTGCAATTAGTTGAAATTAATAGACCTTGTTGAGTATTCTGAACCTTTTGGTATTTGAGTTTGTAGAAATGACACTAAGTTAGCTGAACAAATTTGATATTTTAAGCCACAGTAACTGTCTCCTTAAAGTTCCACCAACTTAAAATCTTTCAGCCTAGCGATTTTTGTCTGACATCAATGCACATGTAAACTGCCTACATTGAATTGTTTTAATCAAGGTGGTGGATTGGTCTGTCTTCACATAATCTTTACAAATCTGGGCACCCTAAAGTACCAGAGCACTGGTGGCTCAATGGTAGGTGTTTCGCCTGACATGCGAAAGGGCCGGGTTGGATTCCCAGCCACTGGAGGAAGTCCCTGTCCCAAGCCCAGATAATAATGGGAGGGTTGTGTTCAGATGGGCATCTGGCATAAAAAAAACTTGTGAAAAACTGCTTTGGTGACCCATTGCCAGGAGCAGGTGAAAGACCAACAATTGATTTCATTTGCAACAACTAAAAATAATCATAGTAGGAGTAATGCAAGTAAATAACGATTAACATGAATGACTAAAACAAACTCAAAAATTGATAGTTCTGTTTACTTAATATTGGAAACATCTGTCACGGGTCTAGCTGATTGTAGTTGCTAGACCGGCTGATGGTGTTGCCGTGGGCATGAAGGTAGGCATGAAGGCAGAGGGGTTCAACAGAAAGAGTCTTTATTTAAACAAACACAACTCAACAACAGAACAAAGGAACTAAAACAACAAACTCAAACTAAAACTAGGGCTCAGGAAAAACACAGGAACAGGAAGGGATCTGAACTCAGGGAACCAGGAGCTGACACAGGGAATAGACAGAGAAGGGATGAGGAAACACAGAGACTGGAGAGACCGGACTAGGGGCACAGAGACTGGAGAGACCGGACTAGGGGCACAGAGACTGGAGAGACCGGACTAGGGGCACAGAGACTGGAGAGACCGGACTAGGGGCACAGAGACTGGAGAGACCGGACTAGGGGCACAGAGACTGGAGAGACCGGACTAGGGGCACAGAGACTGGAGAGACCGGACTAGGGGCACAGAGACTGGAGAGACCGGACTAGGGGCACAGAGACTGGAGAGACCGGACTAGGGGCACAGAGACTGGAGAGACTAGGGGCACAGAGACTGGAGTTAGTAGACAGAGACTGGAGAGATTAGTAGGGGCACAGAGACTGACAGGAACTAGACTAGCTGGGTTAGTGATGTTAGTAGCTACATGTTGTACTGGGGACACTGGAGGCTGACCTAACCGGGTTAATGGCTAATGGGGTTAGTATTGACCTAGGGGACCGGAAGACAAAAGGCAGGGCACACATGAGGCTATACCAAACTAGCGGCTAACCTACTAGTGACCAGAACCACTAGCAGTCACTCCCACTAGAGATTAGCCTACTGGAGGCTAACCCTACTAGCGGCTAACCCTGCTAATGGCCAAGCCCTCATGTGGCTACACATACAAGGGAAAAGACCAGAAGACAAAACAGTACTTACACAGGACACAGGAGGAGACACAGCCTAACTACACAGTGAACAGAGCAGCTCCATGAATCCACAGACACAAGGAACATCAAGGAAACAACACTAGAGCCCTCTGAAAACAAAGGTTACAAAACATAAACCAAATATAAACTCAAAGTAACAAAAAGGAATGCCCACATGACGGTAATACACACAAACAATCAATGCTCGACCCAGTTTTCCAGAACAAACTGCTATTTATAGAAGGTTTTAATGAGCCACCTCAGTTCAGGTGAGCCTCATCACCTGACTGAGGTGCCTTCTGGGAAACTGAGTCAACCAACAGGAACTACACACAAAGACAGACAGACATGAACAGTGACCTCTAGTGGAGGTTCCTAACAACATCATTACTTGTAACTTATTACCTCAATTTTTTCTTTTTCGGGTTTACAGTGTAGGTTCAGGGAAATATGCAGTTATATATATATCATTTATATAATTTATATCATTGTCATCCACTGAAAATCTACAGTAATGAACACAAAACTGAAAATTATTTCATTCTTATATTATTATTATTATTATTATTATTACTATTATATTATATTATAATAATATTATTTTATTATTATCAATACAAGTTTAAAATAAAGTTTAAAATAAAGAGTCACAATGAGAATGAATGAACCTTTTTTGGGATGGGGGGTTAGGAAGTGTATGAGTAGGGAGCTAAGGAAAATGAAGGGTCCAGATATATGCAATTTCTTTAGTAAACAGCTTGAAAGAAAAGTGAGTTTCAAAGACAGACCATTAGCTATGTTCAGGGTAATATGTGGAACTCATAGCGAAGAGGGAAGGCAAAGAGATAAGCTTTTTTTTGCAGTGATTGAAATAAAATTTAATTGACATCTAATAGTGTAACAACGCGGGTTGCGCGAGGGACAGAGCCGTGCTTAAACTGTTCAGAACGGGCAGATCTGCAAGCTGTTACCACGCGGAGTTCTGAACAGGCAAAAGCACGGCCATTTATACACACGGTTGCTAGGCAACGCCGCCATCAGGCAATCAGCCTGAACGAGCCGCACCTGACGGCGTGTTTATTTAAGGGTCCTGATACCGGCGCACTTTAAAATAAAAAATAATTTAACAGAAATTAAAATAAAATAAAAGACAGACAGCTGTTTAGGGACAGAGGCAAAGCCCCAGCCTCTGTCTATTTAAGACGCCGACGAGAGCGAGTGAGAGAGAGAGAGAGACAAATAGAGAGAGCGGCACGCAGCAGTTCAGCGTGCACGCTCAGTAGTCTGTTAGTGCACAAAGCACAAACTCTCTCTCTCTCCCAAAATCCTCGGTAAGGGTGAACACCCCGATAGGACAAGTTTTGTTTTATTTTCCAGAGCCCCGTCCGTTCTCGCGTAGACGGCGGAGCTCTGTTTATTTTGTGTTTTCACTTTTTCATTTATTTTCCTTTAAGTTCCTTAATTAATAATCCCATGCTATCTCCAAACGGGAAGATCTTCCCGTGTGTATCACAAGCACTCTCACTATCTCCTATTTCACTGACCCACTCTAACGCCCAGCATAAGGGCTCTTATAATTAAAAAACATCGCACTAAGTAACAAATAGCCTATTTACAATTTAATTAGATCATGTATAGTCCAACACAGTATGCACTATGTGCACATTATGTGGCTTGGGATGAACAGAATTGTAAGAAAAACTCTTTCTTACCGTTCTGTATCTGCGCGGCACAATTTAGTCTGAAGAATCAGAATGTAGTGACAAGAGACAGCAAAGACGCAACTGCTGACAAGGATTGTGACAAGTGTAGCAAATACTGAGGAGAGTAAACAAATATAATGTTGTTGTTAGTCTTTCGGCTTCTCCTGTCAAGTGGCACATTTTTTACGCTGGATGCCCTTCCTGACACAACCCTCCCATTTTTATCTGGGCTTGGGACTGGCACTTCATGCAGTGGCTGGGTAGTATGGGATGAAGTAACCCACTGAAGTTGCTGGGCTGCTGCTGTTGGATCTGTTCATGATCCAGAGTGACTAAGGTCTCCCAGTCAGCAAGTCAATGATGCAGTTGCAAAGGGAAGTGTTTAGGTCCAGCTTTTCATACAGGTGCTGAAGAATGATTCTGTTAACTGTGTGTCCAGGTCTGTGAGTGCCAGATGGAGGGTTGTGACAATTGTGTCTGCAGGTGGTTCCATTATTTGGTGGTCCCCTCCCCATCCAAAATGGGGGTGGAAAAAATATTTTGTTGCAAAGCATGTAGAGCTACAGGACAATTCTCCAGGGCAAATACCTCTAAATTTTCTGGACATTTTTTCTGAACAAATTTTCTGAATCAGGCATCATTTTGTCCCATAAGTGTCCAAGTCATCTTCCAGCCATGGCAGGAACATATAGTGGCAAAAGTGAGGTGAAAAACATTGGAAATGTTGAGGAAACCCTCTTCCTCGAGGTAGTAGAGGACATTTTAGTAGATGCTAGTTATATAAATTAGAATATTCATGAAAATACTTTAGTGACAGTTTAAAATTTAAAATAATGTAAGATCACAGCTACTTTTCATGCAATTATTATTCTCCTTGAATTTTTCAGTAAAATAATGCTGGTCTTTCACACCCTAGACTAATAATTTCCTCAATGCTGAAGTTCCCTTTACTTACAAGACGAATTTTGTTCCAGGAGCATATTCGTAAGTCGGATTTGTTTTTAAGTCTGACAAAGCGCCTCTGACATGTTATACAATTTCCCTTTGGGATTAATAAAGTACTCTATCTATCTATCTATCGATGAACACGAATATGCAATGTAAAGCATACCAATCCACTTGACTTAAACTCTCCCCTTTCCCAACACTGCCATCATGTGTGTGTGTTAAAACCATAACCTTGCCTAAGTAGAATAAATCTCACTGTGAAATGTTGTCTCTACAGAGCCATGGAAGTCATCTTTTGGCAATTCATGCTCTAAGTTTTATAATCAGTTCACACTAATTCTTAAACTGTTCCCTCAGTTTAACAATCCGTGCACTTAGATTTTGTAATCCATTCCCACATATTCATAATTCCGTTCGCACGCTTTCACAAACCGTTCCCACAGGGAACAGGGAATCCCCATGAGGGGAGGAGAGATGGAGCCACATTCACCCTTTGTGTGTCCCTGACTCAAAGGTGATTGTTGATTTGTTCATGGACCTCATTCATTGCCTCCCCAGGGAATGTTGTGGACTCCATGCTGCAGCCCCTCCTACAGATTTAAATGGTGATAGTAACCAATACATTAAAAAGGTTTAATTAAAGCCCAAGCATGCCAAGACCTTAAATGTACCCACTTGCATATTTGCCCCAGGTATTTTCCTGCTTGGTTGGGGAGTCTTGCAGTGCACCAAGAACGTAGATTAGTAATGTTGCTGCTTCCCTGCTGATGTGCTGATCCTGAAAAGACCTAGCTTTTGTTGCCATGCTTGCAATCCCACCTCAGTGCTGAAGGACACAGAATGTTCCAGAGAGGGAGTTACAAAAGACAAATGCAAGATGAGTGTGAGTGTATAATAATGCTGAAGGGGAAGAGGGAAGGGAAGGCAAAGTCTTGTGAAGTGGAGAAGATTGTTTCCAGATACTCACATGCCAAAGGTATATCACCCATGCTGCTGATTCCTGTGGAAGCTGAGAAAGGATCTGCTCCAGCATTACTGGAGTTAACAACTCCCTTGACACAATGCTCAGTCTAAAGTCAACCATTGGCAGGTGTCATGGAGCAGAAGAGAGAAGTCTTGTTTTGTATATTATTTTATGAACAGTTATGCTATGTATTCAGTGGGATTGATTTGTTATGTACATAGGCATGGGGACATTTTTTTGCATGTAGAAGCATGCAAAAAATAAACTTAAAAATAAACTGATCATAGCAGGTATAGTATTAGGTAAGTACAACCTCAGATGAATAACAACATCTAACTTTCCTCATCGTGCCATTAATTTATTGAAGAAAAATAAAACCAAAAAACACATGCAGACAAAAGTACCCCTTACTGGGTACTAGGAACCTGAAAAGGGTTATAAAACCATTTCCAAACAAATTGGAGTTCAATGTTCTACAGGTAGTTCACACTTGGAAAGCATTCAAGACAGTTGCTGGTCAGAAAATATTGTCCCACTGTAATAATCATTGTCCCAATGTAATAATGACATAATCCCAATGTCCAAAGTCATAACACGCGAGAAGAAAAAAAAACACGCGAGAAGAAAAAAAAACAAGAGCTACATCTCAAACTCGATAGACCTCAATAAGCATGTTAAATGATAAAGTCTATGCAAGCACAATCAGAAGATGACTGAACAAATACTGTATAATTTGTTGGGAAGGGGTTGCCAGGATAAACCTCTTCTGTCTAAAAAAAACATAGAAGCATTGTCAAGAGCTAGCTAGACTCACTGGCCTAAATCCATTCTGGAGCTTTCCCCCTACGCCTCTGCTCTCAATCACAGCACACCTGTAGCTGATCAAGTAATCATCCCTCGGCTTTATAGGTAGTATTGCAGAGAGCGTCACTCAACGCCACAGTGTCTTGCTCGTGTGCCCCATATTTTCCTTGATAATTTGTTCTGTGTGTTTTTGCCCGTTGCTGACCCCTGCTTACTCTCTGGATTATTCTCTCGTCTTCGCCCCTGATTACTTTGCCTATTTTCGGACTGATCTTCGTGTATGACCCTGACTGTGTTCTGGATTCCGAGCTAGCACCTCAGAATTTGTTTGTTCTTGCTGCTGCTTCTCCGTTTAATGTCACTCAACTTGGATCCACGCTGACTTCTCCCTGTCACTCCTCGGCTGCAGCCGCGTGCCCCACTCTGTGTGTGCACACCGCCTTCGCGATACAATGCCAACGTCACTCGCCAGCCTCCAATGCCCCAGCAAAGGCAAATCAGAAGACTCAGACATTCGCTCTCAGTTCATGCGGCAAAACAGCAGGAGCAATCTCAGAGGATATTCTCGTGCATGCTACTTCCGGATTCGCGGAGGATTCCTCGACGTCATTGCCGCGCCCCCTCATTGCGTCATAGGACATTCTCCTACTACTTCCTGGACCGTTTTCTCGCACCCACATACACACACACACACACACCAGCTCTCTCTCGCATACTCCCTCTCTCATACATACACACACACACACACACACACACACACACACTCCAGCTCTCTCTCGCATACAACCCAGCATTGCTATTGCTATTGGGTCGTTTCTCCTTCCACGCCTGACCCTGACAGTACACTGCGGCCTTGTCAGATCCAGCAGACGCCTTCCACCCCAGGCCAAGCCTCTGAACCAAGCTCCAGCTCCATGCTAGCAGCTGAACGGAGGCCAAACTTCGCCAAACAATTGCCCAACAGGGTGCTCTCATTAATTCTCAGCAGCAGAGCCTCCTGCAGATATCCCAGTCATTATCCCAATTGTCGACCCAGTTTCAAAAGGACTGCTCCACACTCCCTTCGGCTCTCACTCCCCATGCTCAACATGAACCGCGCATGCCCACCTCCAACCCTATGACGGAGATCCTGGTACCTGGTACTTCATTTTTATCACAGTGTTCTCTGATGCTCGAACTCCAGCCTCAACCTTCCCTACGGAACACTCCAACGTGGCGTACATCATCACCCTCCTCACGGGGAGAGCCCGCAAATGGGGAATGGCGGTCTGGGACGCTAGCGACCCTTGCTGTGCCACCTTCGACTCTTTCACTGAGGAGATGAGGAGGGTATTCGACCGCTCCCATGTTGGGAGGGAGGCTGCCAGAAAACTACTAGAGCTCCGTCAGCCTATGACTACGCCACTGAGTTCCAAACCCTGGCTGCTGCCACTCAGTATGACGCCCAGGCTCTGTATGACACCTTCATGAATGGGCTCTTTGAATCAGTCAAGGACCAGCTAACTTCCCAGCAGCTCCCTGAAGACTTGAACACTCTGATGGACCTCGCGGGGCGGGTAGACTCGCGCCTTAGAGAGTGGCACCGCCACTCAAACCAACCCCAGCTGAAAGCTGGCACCTCTCCCACTCTGATCAGGCTAGCCAGCCCCACTAATGCAGGTCAGACGAACTCGGATCTCACCGGAGGAGCGACAATGACCGATTTAAGCTGGAGCATGCCTTTATTGTGGCCAGGTTGGACATTTGTGCCTACAATGCCCGTTAAAAGCAAGGACCCCCAAGGAGCCTAGGCACACTGGAGGGGGGCACCCAAGAGCTGCTGCCTAGAGGTCGTCCCGTCCTTCCTGTCACACTCTTTCTTAGGAGTCAGTCCCATGTGGCCCAGGCCCTCGTTGACTCTGGGTCTGACCAGAACATGATCAGTGCTACGAAAGGCAAAGAACTGAGCATTCTCACTCTCCCCTTGAAATTGTCTGTCCACGCCCTTGATGGAACCCTGCTTCCGCCCATTACCCATCAAATGGAGGACCTCTGAGGACCTCTGGCAATCACACAGAAGAAATTTCTTCCTTATCATGAACCAGGCTCAGTCTCAGCTGGTTCTTGGGTGCCCATGGCTTATCCGCCACAACCCACACATAGACTGGCGAAACAACACCATCCTGGGATGGAGCCCTCTCTGCCTGGCCTCTTGCGTGAAGTCTGTTCTCTGCCCTACCCCTGCCTCAGCTGCCTGTGAGGAGTTTCCTGATCTCTCTGGGGTTCCACATGATTATGTAGATCTCAAAGCCATGTTCAGCAAGTCTCGGGCCATTTCTCTCCCTCCTCATCGTCCCTACAATTGCGGAATCGACCTTCTGCCTGGCACAGTTCCACCCCGAGGGCACCTCTTTTCTCTCTCCCAGCACGAAAGGGAGGCCATGGATATTACTTTTTCAAGGCATTAGCCGCTGGCATCATAAGGCCATCATCATCACCTGCTGGGCCAAAAAAGATGGTACCCTATGTCCCTGCATTGATTACAGAGGGTTGAATGACATCACATTTAACAACCGCTACCCTCTTCCCCTGATGTCCACTGCCTTCGACCTCCTGCAGGGGGCCCAAGTTTTTATGAAACTGAATCTCCATTGCGCTTATCACCTGGTCAGAATCAGAGAAGGGGATGGTCTCTGTTGTTCTTGCGCTTCAATTTCTCTCTGTCCTATCGGCCGGGGTCTAAGAACACCAAACCAGACACCCTTTCTCGGCTGTTCTCTCCTGCCCACGACCTAGCACCTGACACCACAATCTTACTACCCCAATGCCTTGTGGGGACAGCCTTACTAGATGTCAAGTCACGGGTCAAGAATGCGCTCCATGAGGAATCTGGCCCCCCTGGGGCATCACCGGGCAAACTCTTCGTCCCTGAGGAATGACCCCACATGCTGCAGTGGGGCCATAGGTCCAGACTGGCCTGTCACCACAGCACGCACGTTGGCCCTGTGGTCTAGCAGCGCTTTTGGTGGCCTACCATAAGAGAAGCCACACGCCGCTTCATGAGTGGGTGCAATTCTTGTGCCAGGAATCTGATGAGAAACAAACCCTCTGCTGGTTCCCTTATACCTCTCCCGATCCCTCACGGGCCCTGGTCCCATACCGCGTGGGTATCCCGCGCAAGCTATCTCCCAGGTTTATTGGCCCATTCACTATCACCAAAATCATCAACCCCTGTACCATCAGACTTCTTCTGCCATCTACCATGCGCCGGATAAATCCCTCCTTCCATGTGTCCCAAATAAAACCGCTGGTCTCTTGCCCACTGATTTTGCCCGCCAATTTGTTCTGTGTGTTTTGCCCATTGCCGACCCCTGCTTACTCTCTGGATTATTCTCTCATTTTGCCTCTCGCCCCTAATTACTTCGCCTGTTTTCGGACTGATCTTCGTGTATGACCCTGACTGTGTTCTAAATTCCGTTTTTTTGAGCTAGTGCCTCCAGATTTGTTTGTTCTCGCTGCTGCTTCTCCATTTAAAGGCACTCACCTTGGATCCACGCTGACTTCTGCCCGTCACTCCAACGTATGTGTATGACTGTCTTCTCGCACCCACATACATGCGCGCACACACACACATCAGCTCTCTCTCGCATACAACCCAGCATTCTCTCTCATACACACACATATCCACACGCACACACACTCCAGCTCTCTCTCGCATACAACCCAGCATTCTCTCTCATACACACACATATCCGCACGCACACACACACTCCAGCTCTCTCGCATACAACCCAGGATTCTCTCTCATACACACACACAGATCTTCCAGCCCCCGTTCATTTAATTCCAGTGCATTAAATAAAGGCATTTTAAGTAATCTGTTTCTGCTATTGGGTCAAGCATGACAAGCATGAGTGAGGTTTCTTAAATCTGCATCGGAACAAACCACTTCTTAAACAATTTCCTATGCAAGATGTGACCAAGGTGGAGTTATTTTGCCTTAATGCCCAGTGCCAAACACCATTTCAGCTGAAATACCTCATACCCACTAACTGAGTAACAAAACCATGAACTTTACGCAAAGAATGAATAAAAACTTTCTACATTTTCTAAAAACTTTTTAAATTTCTAAAAGGAATCTAAATCCATAATGAAAAAAAAAATATATATATAGGATTACAGGATTTTAGGCACCTAGTTTTACAATAAAGTGACCTATATTGCATGTTAGAGCTAGGTCCTTTACAGTATTGATAGAATATAATCCGCCAATACTATAAATATTTTACCAGAATATCAGAGACACTAAAGTAACTAATTCATTTAAAACATATATTTTTTACCATTACAGTTTGTTTAACAATGTTAACAATGTTCAATATATTTTTTAACAATATTGTTAAAAAATTTAACAATATTGTTACAGCATTATATATTCTTGTTTTGAAAAGGTATTACATTATTTGTATTGTTGACTTGCATTCCGGATAAATGGCAAAAATCCATTGGAGATTGATAACATGCTTGCCTTTACTCTGCACTTTTGAATGAATCTTTTTCCCTTTTTTGCACATTATATAAGGATGAATAACTGCATTGGCAGTCACATTGGTAGTCAAAAGATGTTTTAAATGCACCAGATCTGCACAAAAAGCTATGAAAATGCATTTGACTGCACGCAATTACAAAAGGAGATATCCTTAAATTCTCTGGGAAACTTATTTAGGCAAAGTAAGATAAAAAAAAAACTCTGCATTTTATTTCAATTTCATCTTTTTTTTTTTCCTCCCTTCACTTTGTTAATTAATGTTCAGAATTTCTGAATTGTCTTGTCTGGAATGTGTTTGATACTAAAAGGTGCACAAGTACACTGCGCAAAGAAACAGGAAAAAGAAAGACACAAAATGTTTGCTGGAAGTAAAATCAAATGGTTGGCTATTTTGCTCCTGGAAAAAACATTCCAGAGGTTGTCAGTGGTGGGCGGAGTGGTGGGGGATTGAGAGAGAGAAAGAGAGAGAGAGAGAGAGAAGCAGTCTTGCCAACAGAGCAGTAGTATAATTAGCATTCAACCAAACAAACGAGTTTCAACAGAGCTATAATTAAGAAGGCCTGTAATTAAGTGTATGCCCTTTATCGTGATGATCATGGTTAAAGTGCCTTTGATGGCTGCCAGTGGGTTATTAATGGTGTAACCCACAGTATACACCACCCCTGCTAGAATCAGGATGTCATGCCTGTCAGGCTAAAGAGTGCCCCTTTGTTTATCAAATACATTAGAGCCTAAATTAACACTGGGTGATGTGGAGGCACAATAGCTCCTATTGACTGCTATGAAGAAAAATGTCTGGCCCACCAAAATCCACATTGCTTCTAACCATGTGACTAGGAAAGTCACTGGCTGTAACATGTGCCACTACCTGCAAAGTATCTAAAATAGAATAATGCAAAGAAAAACATGAATACTGAGAAAAACATTGGATACTGACTTTACAAATAATTGCACAATTCCACTTTTGTAGTCTTATTCTGACAAACATGAACAGTGATTTGTCATCAACTTCTTCTAAACCCAGAGCATTGGGAATGTTTTTTTTGCTTGTATAATGTTTACTACTTTATGGAAGAAAAAAAAACTGTTTAAACTTTCTCTGCTATTTTAATGCATGAGGAGTTATTCTAACTGCAAGTTACACTTTGTTTAAGAACTGATAAAAAATTACTTTGAAATAAAATGTTACTTTTTCCACCCACAAGTATTGATATTGTTGAATGAGAGATTAACTTGGAATTAAAAAAAAAAAATTTTAGTGAGGTGCAAAGTTCAGTACAAAGTCCTATTGTGTATTGTACTGTAAGTGTATTGTAATGTAATATTCAAAACCATAAAACAATAATTTTATTGATAGTATTTAATGGGAGTTTGAATCACTTGGAATCTTAAAAGAAATTTTAGTGAGGAACAAAATTCAGTACAATGTCCTAATCCATCTTACAGTAATAATTAGGTATTAAGTAAAGGGAAGATCATTTAAAATCTAATATAATGTAAATTTTTCCACATTACAATTACATATTCAATTCACTTAACATACAGGCCACCCATTAAAAAATAAATAAATAAATAAAAATCACCCTATTTTTCGACTCTCAGGAGTATAAAACTACATTTCTTCAACACCACCAATTTCCATCAGGAGTCAAAAGACTGGCAAGAACCATAAAGTTGGTTGGCCTGGTTGACATAGCAGCAGGTCATGCATAAAGGACAATGTAGTGCAAGTAATGAGGAAATTTGGAGATGCTAAGCACTCAAAAATATGAAAGCCCTTTTTGAGGGTCTGTTAGAAAATGTCTTCAGGATATATTGTCGTTTATTTTGTCGCCTTATTCTGTACCATTCCAATTAATGAAGGCTGATTGCTGATTGGTGTCTGCATTTGGGAGTCTGTCCCCTCTACCAAAACTATGCCAGGTCATTAGTCAAACTGTCTAATGAAAGAGAATAGAAACGGTCCCCTGCCCTGACAGGAGGAATTTTGGAGGTGTCAGTATTTCTGATCCAGATAATGGCTCACTGCTATTTTTGGCTTCTTTTTAATGGCTGTGCTACAAAGAAGCTACAAGCTTTGCTGCTCTTTTTTCCCCCCCTTTCATATTTCCCCACTGTCGTGAAGAACCAGATAATTAATTAGGGCTTCAAAATGTTTTCACAGTCATGCTTAGGTAATAATAGTTGGCAAAGAAGACTACATACCCATTCCAAAAAGAGATTTGATATACAGCCTAAATTTATAGTGCAGTATGTCTTCATTATGAAAGAATGAACATAATTAAAGTACATAATGAATACATAATTAGTACATAATTAAATGTTACATATAAAAACATGACACAATTTAATTGAAATTGAATAAAAAATGGCAGAAGGAGAAATATGGGAGAGTTTTTTATTATGAGAGGAGAGGTGTTATTTTTGCAGAGATCTGCTAGTAAGTTAAGTGCCAACATCCATTGGGCTATGTTCAGTCTCAGTCCTAAACAAAGCAAGAGCAAATAGCACCTACTGAGCTCTGGCATGTGGTACATAGGCAGTGAGAAAATGCTTGACAGCTCTGCAAATCCTGTTTCCCATAACTTGGATCCATATAAAAGACCAAGACACACTAGACTTAAGTTACACACCATACTTAGTTAGAAGTTTTAGGGCGTTTTCACACTGCGGTCCCGGATCCGTTTCCGAGTACACTTGGCCCCGAGACCAGTTGATTTTTGTCTGTGAGAATGTAATCGTTCCGAATCGTTCCGCGCTCGGGAACGAATCCCTGGACCGATTGCAGAGGTGGTTTCGGGAACGATTCACACCTTCCCGAGAACAGAAGGTGGGACATAAGTACGCGCTTGTGCTCAAAAAAGGAAGTGACGTAATTCCAGTTCGACTCCGTACACAAACAAACGTGGTTACTGAAGAATCTCTGTGAGGTAATGCCGAAGTATAGCATTTGCTAGAAATTTAGACAGACGAAAATATCCGGAGATAATCGGACATTACACATAGAAACTCCGATATTTACGGAAGTATCAGTAAGTATTTAGACACGCGCGCGTACAGCAGCACTGAGCAATGCCGTGCAGAGTTAAACAAACTTTGGCTCGTGCAGCACACAGCGCGCGCTGCGATACTGAAGTGAGGAAAAGATGAACAATAGGATAAAAACCATCCAGTGTGATCGAGTCGGAACCCCACTGACCCACAACAACATCTACCTTCATCATCCGAACTGGACAGCGTGGAGCCTGGTCCAGCAGAGAGCCTGCGCGTGAGCGGTGAGTTTATATTAAATACTATTAACTCCTGTTATTAACACTGTTAAAGAGAGTCTCATATCATCACCACATCTCCAGGTAACTGTCTGTGGATCTCGTGGTGACATTTAAATGCATATAATAAGATCTACAGGATGATCCTTTCACATTAGCTCACAGTAAAGTTCACTTGGAATGCTCCTCATGTCTGCTCACTTTAAGGCCTCAGATCATTTCACTGTTCAGAAGAGCAGAATGTGATGAACTCCAGTGTTGTGCTTATGTAGCTATTAGAGTTACAGTTACTTTACTCTATACTCATATTTTATGTAGAACCTTCATGTATATTCTCCAACACATCTCAGAGACACTTATAAAAACTGAGACGCTGATGAGCCACATAAGCTCCACTCACAGTTTCAGGTCATCTGTGATTGCTGTGACAAAATGTAAATGTTGGAAAATTTTAATTTGTACAAGCTGTTATGGTTGCAACTTTCCGCTAATTTCTTGCCTTTATACTTTCTTGCAGACAGGCACTGGAGGAAACAAAGACTGAGACCTCTGACAGTAGCACAAGACCAGCTAACAACAGAAGAAAGAGACAAAACCTGACGTGCAAGAGTAGGAGACTCATAATTCTGCATGAAATCTCAGATTTAGATGGAGAAGCGCTGACTACAGATACAGAGGAAGGAACAGCAAGAGATCGAATAGGACGTTGATGCAGATGACAGACCAACTGTTGTCTTAATTTCATTAACACACACCCTCTTGCTATGCAAGTACAAGTAAATATAAAATATGCTACATTTTAATGTTTAGATTTTTTGTCCTATTTGACAGCTACTTTTGTTACAAAATTTACTTTTATTATATTTTTATTTAATAATGTTTAATAAAACATTTTGCACTTTATCCAGTACTTTGTCTCTATTCCAAATCCCCCACACTCATCTTGGATTTTACAGTATACATTTATTTTTACATTTACAAAAATACAATATAAACACACGGCACACAAAACATGTTAAACACTAAACATTGCTGCATGATGAGGTTTTAAATTAAGTTTCAGCACCTCAGCTAAGTTTGAGAATCTACACATGGCAAGGTAAGGAAAAAAAGAGCACAAGCATCTCTCTTGTAGGACTGTTGTCATCTTAATAGGAGTATTTACTAGCCATTCCTGGTCTCTCCTGGTCACAGGGACATCCTGCCATCACACACCACCCCTCTCTAAACCCAGATGATCCTAAGGAGAACAGAAAAATGCATGATTTAGATATTTTTTTATCATCATTTATTATATGTATCTATGCTATTTGTTGAACTTTATTCTAGCAGGCATTATATTTATTTGTAGCATTTATTCATTGTTTACATCTGTGATTAATTTACAGTGTACATTAACACTATTTTTATGATAAAAAGTATTTTTTTAAATGTGCTATGACTAAAGAAAGTAATGTTTAATGAGCACTTTATTTCTATTTGACTGGGAATCAGAAGAGAATGTGGATACACCTGATTCCTCATCTTACAGAGTAGAGATGTAAAGTCATTCCTCAGTGCCTCGTGCTGTGTCCGTGCAGCGCGCGCTCATTTCACCCTCTGAGTCGCGCGACAGATGTGTCAGTAGGCACGTTGTTTACAGTGCCGTTGTTTTTGTCATAAAAAATAAAAACATCCACACGGAGCATTAACAGGTGTCTCACAGTTCATGACCCGAGTAGCGTTTCTTCTTCTTTATTAGTGTTTTTTCCCGCGAAAAACAAACCAACTGCCTCTCTACCGCCACCTACTGTTTCCGGTTGTGTAAATACGCAAGTGTCCCCGGGATCACAATCGCTATTACAGTGTGAACGCAGACCTGCGCGGGGATTGGGGAGGGGGAGAAATCGTGCTCGGGTACAGAACGGAACAGATCGTTACCAGTGTGAAAACGCCCTTAGTGTAGTGTGGAACTTAACCACCAGGCTACACTGAACAATAACCATAACAGAACCTTGACACATTTTGTATTTCAGTGTATACATAGGCCTTACTAACCTGGAAATAGCTAAACAAATTACAAAAACAAACAACATATTTGACATTGTTCTGTGTGAAAATAAGCCTAATCATCTTTGATAACCAGAACATTGTTTCAAAGTGCAAAGCAGAAATCCTTTACTGGGCATGTTGAGAGGTTTGCTTCTCCCTCAGCTGAAATAAATTAATCTCACTGTGTGACTAAATCTCACTATATATTAGGAGATCATTAATAACAGACTTAAAGAGTCAGTGGACCCATTAAACGTCTTTACTGGCATATTTGGTCATAAATCTCTTTAAACTATATTTAATAGCTGGATTTCTTTTTATCAAGTTCTTATTAGAATGTGTGATAACAAAGGTCATTGAACATTAGGAGAATGAGAAACTTCTAAAAAAAAGAATTGATATGTGATAGGCTGGACAGAACTTATCATTACTTAAAAAAAACTTAACCATTAAACTTTTTAGAATAAAGAATAAAACCAGTAAATATTTTACTGCTACCAGAATTAGGATACAATTTTATTATTATTATTATTATTATTATTATTATTATTATTATTATTATTATTATTATGGTCACATGTGTGATCTTATTAATCTATTCTATTTATTTGTATATGTGACTTTTTTTGTTGTTTTTTGCTCAGTCATGTGTGTATGGTTGATTAAAACGAAAAATAAAATTCAGTTAATTATATTGCCTACGTTGTGCTGAAAAAAAATCACTCTATGTTGTTTTTTTAATATATATTTTTAAACATATTAATTCAAAGAATGGCTAAAAAAGCTCTGAGGTTTAAGGGCTAGGTGCTCTGACACTCCATCTACACTAAAGATTGTTTAGTTCTTTTTTTATATTTCATCTTACTCTTCACATAGAGGTACAGATGGGGCATTTAAAAATTAGCGTTTTTTCTGCGGCATGACGCAATTCTTCCCACTGAATGCCGCGCGCTTCTGGGAGTCCGCGCCATGCAATTTACATCCAAGTGTTGTACTTTACAGAATTCCCACCAGGTGGCACATGAAAGAACTCTGCCTAAGCATTATATGTATAATCATTCTGTCTGAACTCACAATGTCATAAGTCTGCAACGTATAGTATAGTCTATGTAACTTAGTGATTGTGTGAAAACAGCCACAATAAATTCTGAACAAATAAACACAGTTCTTACATATATTATATTATATTATATTATATTATATTATATTATATTATATTATATTATATTATATATTATAAGAACTGTGTCTATTTGTTGGAGTTTTACACCAACTTTTACACTTTGGGTTCTTTACACTTTTGGAAGCGGAGCCGCGCTAAGTCACATGTAATTTTTTTTATCTATCTGTCTATCTATCTATCTATCTATCTATCTATCTATCTATCTATCTATCTATCTATACTGTAAACCCTAATGCTCAAATTAATTAAACACATTGAGTACTGTTAAATTAAATAATTGCAATTAGGTCAAATTAATAGAAGTTTTTGAATATTCAGAACTTTTTGGTATTCATGAGTTTGTAGAAATGACAATTGAACAAGTTCAACGAACTAAAAAATTGATAGTTCTGTTTACTTAAAATTGGAAACATCATTACTAAAAAAAAATTTATGTAACTGATTACCGCAAATATTTGGAGTTTTGTCAACTTAATCGGGTTTACAGTCTATCTATCTATCTATCTATCTATCTATCTCTCTATCTATCTATCTATCTATCTATCTATCTATCTATCTATCTAATATTTTTGACACAATGTCAATTGTTTACTGCTGTTTTTCTTTCTCACTCCCTCAACACATACCTCATCACGAAAGAAAAGGCATTTCAGTACTGAAACGTGTTACGTTGTTGTGTTAAGTTGTTGTGTTATCATGTAGCTCTTGTTTGCACAATTGCACATGCACTTTGTTGTCCAGTGTTGTCTTTTCTAGTATAAAAATTGATAGCTTAAGTTAACTTAAAAATGTAAAATCTGCCTGTTATGTTGTCTGTTAATTTATGTCATCTGCATGTATGTAGCATCTTAGTCCTGGAGGAACGTTGTTTCGTTTCACTGTGTACTGAACTGTATATGGTTGGAATGACAATAAAGCCTACTTGACTTGACTTGACTTGATCTATCTATCTACCTATATATTTGGTCAAACCCGAAGAAGAAACTTGGTGTAAAATTCCCTCCCTCATGATATTTTATAAACTATGTATAGTAAAGAACTGAACAGGTGTAAATCTATCAATCTATCCATAAACACACACCTTGATCTCCGTTTCTCACTCTGTGCTGCTGCTGTCTGCTGAGCCGATTGTAAAATGTGCAGAAAGATGTGAAGAGCAGCCACCGTTTCATATTAAATGTAAATTGGAAAGAGACGATAATAAATGTTTGAGTTTATGGAGCTAATTGCTCAATTTTTAGGGGGGCTGTGCAGGAATTAAGTGACAAATTCCATTTGCATTATTAAGTACCTAATTTCCTAAATGAGTCAGCAATAGGAGAGAAGTTTTGTTAATGCAATATACACAATATATATACTCAACAGTATATAGTATATAAGCAAATTTACGTAAATTCCCTGGAGCTAACACCTACTAGCACCCCTGCTGCTCCATTGTTCTCCTGCTTTTGTTGTACAAACACACCCATTACCTGTGAGGCCTGGCACATCTGCATTTGTTAGCCTAAACCAAGGCAGGCTGAACCTTTGTGTGTGACATGAAAACCTTCAGAAATGCCTGCCGTATTTATACAAAAGACACACATTCACAATATATAAATACACAAGTCTGTTTTATTCTAAAGTGTTTTTTATTCTAAACTTTACAGCGTTTGCAGACTCAGTGTCAATCGTCCCTGCAGATGTCGGGGATCGCAGCAAATTTGTTTGTTTTCACCTGTTCTGCCCACGTGTCCTTGTCATCAAATCGAAAGTGTTGCATAATTGAAATGAATCTATCTCGGGAACATGTCAATGGAACACTGCCAAAAGTGCCAATTGCCCTCTGATTGCATTTTGCTGCATGAATCGGCAACAGAGTTCCTTGGTTAGAAGCGCAATCAGAGGGCAACTGGCACACAAAGAACAGAACTCTCTGGTTGTGGGGGATGTGAGGTGGGCAAATTAACTAAATCACATGTTCAACAGGTTTGATTCATCTGCCCCTGCCTTTCCACCCATACTGCCCTCACTCATGCAGTCCCCAATATTTGGTACAGGCACCCCTACCCCCCAGGAGAGATTCAGAAGGTTTTTCCTTCCAATCGCTGTCAGACACATAAAAATAAACTACTCAATTTATTGCAAACATTCTATTTAAAAATATATATATATTAATATAAATATAATATATTATATTAAAATGGATATATTTTAACATCAGATGGAGTACTTTTTACTCTAAAACAAATAAACTATAGTTTGCAACTATTTAAAGTATGTAAAACCTACTTTGTGGGTGTAGCACTTTTTACAGTATACTGTACTAAGCTCTATGTACTGTATGTAGCACTTGTTAATATATCACATAAATTTTAAATATCGCCAACCACATTGTCGTATGATTCACGCCCCCAGTGACATCATGAAATCTTAAGGATAAATGCATTGCATGCATATGCACTATATCAGCATTTTAAAATGACAAAGATCAGCAAGATTAATTCCCAAGACATCAGGACAATGAGATCTGCAGGATGTTCCACTCGTTTTTTCCAGGACAATGACCCGAAGTACACTGCTGCAAGAAAAGTCATTGCCGCAGAGGGCATTAACTGGGTCAAGACTCCAGCTGAATCCCCTGATATGAATCCCATTAAGATGGTATGGCATGCAACGAAAGACTATATTAGAAAAACAGCAAAACCAACTATGAAGACCGATTTAATTGCTGCCATAGAAAAGTTCTGGTTTGAAGAACTAAAAGATACTATATGCAACAACTACATAAATAGACTGTTTAAAGTTCTTCCAGTCGTGGTTACGAATCAGGGTGGACATACCAGAATGTAGTAGGTGTACAAAACACAAATTAAATTGTGATTCGTCTTAATCTGTATTTCTGCCTATGTAACCACTCAATAAAAACCTTACAATAATGAAAACGTGGTATGATTGTATTAAATAGAATTATAAGTAAAAAGCATCTTCAGCTTACTCTTTTAGTTGGAAAATAGCATATTAAACTGATTAAACAAACTTGACAAGATTGTGAAAATGGTGGAGAGTTACAGATCGTCTATGTAAATTACATTTCGCACCTCATTGAGGGAAGAGATGGCGAGAAGAGATTGAGTCAAGACCATTCTAAAACTTCCCCCACACTAAACCCTAATGCTCAAAGTAATTAAACACATTGAGTTCTGTTGACTTAAATAATTGCAATTAGGTCAAATTAGTAGATCTTTTTGAGTATTCAGAACTTTTTGGTAATCATGAGTTTGTAGAAATTACACTTTTCAAGTAAGCTGAACAAATTTGATAGTTCTGTTTACTTAAAATTGGAAACATCATTACTTTAAAAAATTGATGTAACTGATTACCCCAAATATTTTGCCAACTTAATCGGGTTTACAGTGCAATTTAATCTACTAACAAACATCATGCAGTCTACAGTATATTGAAGCCGTGAAGCAATCATGGTACAATATTAAATCAGATCAAAACAGATCAGTGTATCAAAACTATTATAGTATGAGGAGGCTCCTGTTTTGCAAATCACTTTCGGCCAGGAAAGCATGGCAGCGGGCACTCTCAGACACTTCGTTCCACCTCGCAACTTTCCTTTTAATCTTTCTTCTTTATTTTGAAGGATAATTTCCCAATAAAAAAATCTTAAAAACATCTTAAAATGAATTTACAAAAATAATTGTTTTTAATAATTAGTAATAATTAGTAATTAATTAAAAGATAAATAATTTGTTGGGTGAGATTCAGCAAAATAATTGTTTAGGGGGGTGGATTCAGCAAAATAATTTGTAAAATTTTAAAATATATATTTATTTGAGGTAATCAGTTGCATCAAATTTTTTAAGTAATGATGTTTCCAATTTTAAGTAAACAGAACTATCAATTTTTCAGTTTGTTGAACTTGTTGCAAATCAAATAAATTGTTGCTTTGCCTCTATATACAACTAATAACTGTCCCCATGCTACAAGATCTCCAACCAGAAGCAGGACACCAGGATGAGTCAAACAGATCCAGAGTGCAGAGGGGGTCTTGATCACAGGCAGCTCAGGAGCGATATGTATAGCTCAACAGAGAGACAGGGAGAGGGAAACAGAGAGAGGGAGAGAGAAAGAAAAATATATTTACAAAAATGCTTGGCTAAATAAATAGGTTTTAACCCTAGACCTAAACACTGAGACTGTGTCTGAGTCCCGAACATTAATTGGAAGGCTATTCCATAACTTTGGGGCGTTGTAAGAAAAAGCTCTGCCCCCAACTGTAGTTTTTATAATACATTCTACTGAGAAGCAGGCTGTATCCTTTGATCAAATTAGGCATGGCAGATCGTAAGACACTAGCAGTTCATTCAGATACTGCAGCGTGAGACCATTTAATGCTTTATATGTCAATAGTAGTATTTTTAAATCGAAATTTCACAGGGAGCCAATGCAGTGTAGATAAGATAGAGGTGATGTGCTCATATCTTCTGGTTCTAGTGAGAACCCTCGCTGCTGCATTCCAGACTAACTGAAGCTTGTTTATGCACCTTGTTGAACAATCAGACAGTAAGGCGTTACAATAATCCAACCTAGAGGTGATAAAAGCATGAATTAGTTTTTCTGCATTGTTTAGTGACAGTATATTTCTCATCTTGGCAATATTTCTGAGGTGAAAGAATGCTATCCTGGTAATGTTATCTACATGTGCTTCAAATGAAATCCATAATCACACCGATCACATGGTCTTTCACTGTTGCACTTGATGGAACAGCAAGGCCATTTAAAGTTAAAGTGTGATCAGAAAGCTTGCTTCTAGCTGCTTGTGGTCCTATGACTAGAACTTCTGTCTTACCATGATTAAGCAGAAGAAAGTTAATTAACATCCAATCTCTTATGTCCTGCACACATTGCTTAAATTTAGTAGGCTGAATTTTCTCATCTGGTTTTGCTGAGACGAGTAACTGTGTGTCATCAGCATAAGAATGAAAACTAATATCATGCTTACGAATTATGTTGCTCAGAGGAAGCATGTAAAGAGAAAAAAGCAGTGGGCCTAAAACTGAACCCTGTGGAACACCAAACTCCACTTTAGAACATGCAGAGTGGTCACCATTTAAATCTACAAACTGATAACGATCAGTCAAATAGGATCTAAGCCACGAGAGGGCCGTTCCCTTAATTCCTACTACGTTTTCTAATCTGTGAAGGAGAACACTATAATCAATAGTGTCAAAAGCTGCACTGAGGTTGAGTAACATAAGTATAGTGACACAACCCTGATCCGAGGCCAATAGGAGATCATTTACTACTTTAACAAGTGCTGTCTCTGTGCTGTGATGATCCTAACTGATACAATTAGTTTATGCCATTCCTATGTAGATATGAACATAGTTGCTGTACTAATATCTTTTCAGGAATCTTAGAGATAAAGGGGAGGTTTGATATCGGCCTGTAATTGGACAGCTGACAAGTGTCAAGGTCAGGTTTCTGCTAATTTAAAGGATTTGGGAACAGACCCACTGCTGAGTGAAAAGTTCATTATTTTCAACAGGGGTGCTGTTATTGCTGATACTATCTGCTTGAGAAAATGTGTCGGTATATAATCTAATACACAGGTTGACGATTTTGAAGAAGAGATGAGTGAAATTAGTTCACTCTCATCAAGGGGAGTAAAGTGTTCTAGGTTCTGATGTGGTGTGGTTTGTTTATCATCTGTATCATTTAGATTGTCTGGTTTCAAAGCCTGAATTTTTTGCCCAATATTTATGATTTTGTTGTTGAAAAAGTTAATGAAGTCCTCAGTACTGTATGTTGTTGTTGTAGAGATTTATGCAGTGGTCTTGTTTCTAGTTAATTTAGCTACAGTGTTAAATAAAAATCTAGGATTATTTTTGTTATTTTCAATAACAAATATTTTTCAATATTTAGCATTCCTGAGAGTTTTTTATTTTTTTTTTATAGTTCAGGATGCTCTCCTTCTATGCTATTTGGAATATTAGCAATTTAGTTTGACGCCATTTGCGTTCTAATTTCTGAGCGGTTTGTTTTAAAGTGTGTGTGTGGACATTATACCAGGGAGCGAGTTTCTTATCTCTAATCAATTTCCTTTTAGCTAGAGCTACATTATCTAAGGTATAACGAAATGTTGACTCTAAATGTTCACTTGCCTGACCGAGTTCTGTGGAGACAGATGATGATCCAATCAAAGTTGATAACCCTGAGAGATTATTGATAAAGCTCTGTGTGGTATTTGATGTGAATGTACGTTTACATCACGTGGCACTGTGCGTACATTATTACTATAACACACTTTAATTGAGACAAGACAGTGGTCTGAGATAGCTTCAGACTGTGGAATTGTTTGTTACATGTCTTAAGTCTAAAGTGTGACCTGCTTTATGAGTGGGTCCTACTACACATTGATTTACTACTACTGAGTCTAGTATGGACATAAATGCTGTTCTCAGGGGGTCTTCTGGATTCTCAAAATGAATATTAAAATCTCCAGCTATTAACACTTTGTCTACAGAGACAACAAGATTTGAGAGGAAATCTACAAATTCACAGAGAAATTTAGAGTAAGTTACTATAGAGAACTTCAAATGCATTCAATTTGAGTCTGTGTTTTTGTACGATAGACAGATTATCATTGTAAATAACTGCAACGCCACCTCCTTTACCAGTTAGCCGAGGCTGGTGTATGTAGCAGTATCCAGGAGAACTAGCTTCATTTAGAGCTACATACCCATGCTCTTTAATCCATCATCATAAGTACAATATCTTGGAGAGAAATTTCAAAGTTTTTAAGTTAAGTAGTTGAATAAGCGAGAAGATTGGTATGTCCGCTGTGCTTTGATAAGCTATTCTGGTGTCAGGAGAGACACAGTGAAATGCGCAAACACGTTGTCTGTCAGAAAGGTCTCAGGTTATTAACAGCAAAAGACAGTCTTTTTATATGTTTGACCAAAAGCATGTGCCATCGACATATGTTACTACAAACATATGTTTACATATGTGTTACTATATATATACAGATGTTACTCAACCAGAATTGGACTTTGCGTTTGCCGGCTTTACGCCATTAAGTGGCGCTATAACCATAGATGAGGCCTCGACAGCTGCACATGATACTGTAGCATATAAATTCAAGCCAAACATTGAAATTAAACGAATGCATAATCACAGTACTAAAATTACAGTACAAATTTAGAATTTAAATCATATATAATAATACATATAACTGCTACAGTATGCTCTACTCTACTAGAGTTCTTGGACAGTCCGCTCTGCCTTCCCATTAGACTTGGGATGAAAGCCCAACGTAAGAGTGGTCCCCAACTTCTGCGAGCAACAAGGGCAAAATGCGCTCCGGGAAATTAGCTCTGGCGCCAGGTAATAGTGGGACAATGCATCCGCTTTTTCGATTTTTCGAGCCAGGGCGATATGTAATGGAGAATTGGAAATGCGTGAAGAACAGTGCCCACCGGGCTTGATGAGGGTTTAATCTTTTGGCTTGTTGGATGTACTCCAGATTCCGATGATCTGTCAGTACTGCGAATGGATGTTTAGCTCCCTCCAGCCAATGCCACCACTCCTCTAATGTCGCTTTAGTTTTAGTATAGGCACAGTTGTAAACGCTGTTTTAAGATGCTGAAACGCCTTTTGTGCTTCCGGTGAGAACTCCCTTAGTCGTTTTGGTTTTCCTTTTGATAGTGATGTGAGTGGTGCTGGGATACTACTGAAACCTGAATGAACCGCCGATAGAAATTGGCGAACCCAAGAAAACTCTGTAGCACCTTGACTGACTCGGCAATTGTTGCACCGCCGCGATCTTGGTCACCTCCATTTCAACTCCATGCGGCCCAATGCGATAGCCAAGGAATGCAATCTCCCGCTTGTGGAATTCGCATTTCTCCGCCGTTGCGTAGAGCGTGTGTTTGCGCAGGCGATGAAGGACGGCAAATACATGACAGAAATGCTCGGAGTATTATCGCGAGTATACTAGGACATCATCCAAATATACTATAACAAAATGGTTAAATATATCCTGGAACACATCATTCATGAACCCCTGAAACACCGCAGGTGTGTTTAAAAGTCCATAGGCCATCACATTGTATTGGTAATGTCCCGACGTCATGCTAAACACAGTCTTCCATTCACCACCTTTTCGTACACGAATGAGGTTATAGTGTAGTGAAAATGGAAGCGCCTCGGAGTTGACAATAGCGACCGGCACCAGTGGTAATGGATGCTTGTATTTTATTGTAACCGCGTTGAGACCGCAGTAATCAATATAAAACCCCCCAGCCTTTCTTCTCTATGAAAAAGAAACCTGCTGATGAATGTGGACCTGCTGATGAGTCCTTGCTGGAGAGCCTCACTCACATATTCCTCCATTGCCCTGGTTTCTTCCACTGACAATGGATAAACGCATGAGCAAGGTGGTGTTTTCCCCGGCAAGAGCTCTATCGCGCAGTCCCACAGACGGTGAGGGGAATGTCATGCGGCTGCCCTAACGCTAAACATCTCCTTGAAATCCGCATACTCGGATGGCGTACTGATGGATACTTGGGCGCTTGGACTCTCAATGTTAGTTGTTTGGGCAGTCAATGCCAATGGCTTACATAATTAGGGGCCCAGGATATGATGCGTGAATTAGCCCAATCAAAATTGGCATTGTGGGAGCTGAGCCAGGGTAGACCCAGCACGATGGACTGATCTAACCGAGAAAGCACAAAAAATTTTAACTCCATGGTGTGACCGGTCCCTGCTGCATCCTCAAAGGTTCGTTCATCTGTCATGGCTGCTGCACGAGGAGGCGGATGCAAATGCAGGTGGAACAAATGAGTGTTTCATTTTTAGGCAAGGCAAGGCAAGTTTATTTGTATAGCACATTTCATACACAATGGTAATTCAAAATGCTTTACATAAAGCAGAAGAAAATAATGATAAAATGAAATAAAAAACAATGGCAATAAAACTTTTTTAAAATAATAATGAAAATTTTAAATTTAAAATTGGATTAAGGATACAAATAATCAAACTTTTAAAACTAATTAAAATGTTATTTAAAATCAAAATAAAACAGTTAAAAATATTAAATAAACATAAAATAATGCAGTCAGTTCGGACGTAGCACAGTGCTCATTCAGTAAATGCATAGCTAAACAGGTGAGTTTTAAGTTTAGATTTAAATGTGACTAGTGTTTTTGCACATCTTCTGGAAGCTGGTTCCAACTGCGGGCAGCATAATAACTAAAAGCGGACTCCCCTTGATTTGTGTGAGCCCTTGGTATTTTTAACTGACTCGATCCTAATGATCTGAGTGGTCTGTTAGGTTCATATTCAATGAGCATATCTGCAATGTATTTAGGTCCTAGGCCATTGAGTGATTTATAAACAAGTAAAAGTACTTTAAAATCTATTCTGAATGTTACAGGAAGCCAGTGTAAGGACCTGAGGACTGGTGTGATGTGCTCAGATTTTCTGGTTCTAGTCAGAATTCTGGCAGCAGCGTTCTGGATGAGCTGCAGCTGTTTAATGGTCTTCTTGGGAAGGACGGTGAGGAGACCATTACAATAATCCACCCTGCTGTTGATAAAGGCATGGACAAGTTTCTCCAAGTCGTGATTGGAGACAAAACGTCTAATTCTTGCAATGTTTTTGAGATGATAGTATGCTCATTTAGTTACTGCTTTGACATGACTACTGAAATTAAGGTCTATATCCAGAATCACTCCAAGATTCTTAACTTGATTTTTAGTTGTTTGACCCCTAGAGTGAAGGTATGCATTCACCTTCAGAGCTTCATCTTTGTTTCCAAATACAATTACTTCAGTTTTCTCCTTGTTTAACTGAAGGGCTATAATCATTTGGCGATAAGGCTAGGTAAAGCTGGGTATAATCAGCATAGTTGAGATAGAACCAAATTGCCTTTCTCATTATTTGACTTAGTGGTAGCATATACAGGCTAAACAGGAGCGGTGCAAGAATTGAGCCTTGTGGGACTCCGCATGTCATGGATGTCCACTTAGACTTATGCTCTCCGATACTAACATAATAATGTCTCCCTTCTAAGTATGACCTGAACCATTTGAGTACCATCCCAGAAAGCCCGACCCAGTTTTTGTCACAGCACGCTAGGTCATGCCCATATCTCAGTCAAGATCATGATCACCTGCACACTCCTGCTCCACGATCCATCCCGTTCCTTGCTTTTCACCACCTCATTCACCGCTCCAAACACACCTGTTCTCAATTTCTGATCATCACAGCTCTCTATTTAACACACCTTCAGACAACAGCTCTCTGCCAGATTATTGTGTGCTATCCATGCCCCGTATTCCAGCGTTTCTCATTGCTTTGAACTCCCGGATCTCGACCACGCTCTGTTTTCACGACCTCGTCTTTGTCTCACGCTACGGATCTTTCGTCTATACGGATTTACTGTTGCTGACCCTTGGATTTGTTTATCGACCACGAGCTCTGATCACGGACATTCTCGGTTTCACGTTTCTGACCTCTGCCTGTTCATCGACCACGAGCTATTGTTTCGGATCTAGCAGCCTGCGCGATTCGTCTGCCTCGCTTCGCGGGATTGTCATCACCGGCAAACAGCGTATGCTCTTTCTACACGCGCCGGCTTGGCACTTCCGCATTCCTGCCACGGAGCCCATTCAGAAAAGCAGTGAGCGCGCTCTCGGCACTTCCGCATTCCAGCCACTGAGCTCATTGACACTAAGAGCTGTACTCGCTCCCTACATACACCGGCTCTACTCTGCATTCGCGCTGCAGAGCTCGTGCAGAGAAACAGTAAAAGCTCACTCTGCTCTTGGATCCTTCACCCCCACGCACGCCCGTGACAGTATAATCTGGCCATTAATGGATCCAGCAGAGGCTGTACAATTAAGAGGGGCACTAGAGAAACAGGGGGTGCTCTTGGACACTCACCAGCAGAATATCCAGCAGATAACTTGCTCCCTCCATAACGTTACAGAGGCTTTAGCTGCTCTCATCTTGCAAATAAAGCAAACACAAGCACATCCAGCTCCCATTCTCCAGCCTCCTCTTCCTGGGCACTCTATCAATCATGAACCATGCCTCCCTGCACCGCCCACTTACGACGGGAATCCGTCCACCTGCCGCTCATTTTTATCTCAGTGCTCCCTTGTGCTTGAGCTGCAGGCATCATCTTTTCCCACTGAACGCTCCAAGGTTGCCTACATCATCACTCTCCTTTCTGGTAAAGCAAGAGAATGGGGGACAGCCTTATGGGATGCCCAGATGCCCTGCTGCTACACATACAAGACTTTCACGGATGAAATGAGACAGGTTTTCGATCGTTCATTCACGGGGCGTCAGGCAGCGGATCAGTTACTTGAACTACATCAGGGATCTCGATCTGTCTCTGATTATGCTATTGATTTTCGGACTCTGGCTCCCTCTTGTGGTTGGAAGAATCAGGCACTCTTCGACACATTCCTTCACGGACTCTCTGACCCAGTCAAAGATGAGTTAGCAGCCCGAGAGCTCCCTTCCAACCTTCAGGGGCTCATTGACCTGGCTACAAGTATTGACGCCCGCAAACGAACACGACAAAGGGAGTCTCGTCAGTTCCTCAACGTACCCGCTCCTAACACAGACACACCTAAGCCCCCCCCAGAACCTATGCAGGTCGACTGCGCGCACATCTCGTCCAAGGAATGTCAGTGTCGGAAGGATGATGGTGCTTGCTTCTACTGTGGTCAGGTTGGCCACATCGTACGAACCTGTCCATTAAAAAGCCGGAACACCCCGGTAGTTCTGGGGGTACGGGGCAGTTCTACACAACACCCATCTCCTAACCTTCGCTCTCGCTTCCCAGTGACCCTGATTTATGACAACCGGCCTCACGTCACACACGCCCTAATAGACTCTGGAGCAGACCAGAATTTAATCTCCTCAGCTATGGTTTCTCAACTCAAGATTCCACACACCCCACTTAACCAACCATTTAGCGTACAGGCCCTTGATGGCAGCAAGCTCTCCTCAATCACCCACCGCACTGCTCCAGACCACCACGTTCCTCATCATTAAGAGTGCTCATGCACCTATAGTTCTGGGTCTTCCATGGTTAAAACTACATAACCCTCACATCGACTGGGCAAGGAGAAGCATCCTGGATTGGAGCCCTACTTGCCACTCCTCATGCCTCCGTTCCGCTGCCACCAGAAGCGTCTTGCCCACCTCTCTGGAGGAGATCCCTGACATTTCCAAGGTCCCTGCCGAGTACCACGACCTTCGCCAGGTGTTCAGTAAGTCACATGCCATCTCATTACCTACTCACCGTCCATATGACTGTGCCATCGATCTACTTCCAGGCACCACTCCACCTAAAGGGCGACTCTACTCTCTCTCACGTCCCGAGAGAGAAGCCATGGAAAAATACATCTCTGAGTCACTTTCAGCTGGAATCATACGCCCTTCCTCCTCCCCTGCTGGGGCGGGCTTTTTCTTTGTGGAAAAAAAGGACAAGTCCCTCAGACCCTGCATCGATTATAGAGGCCTTAATGAGATTACAGTCAAGTACCGCTACCCGCTTCCCCTCATGTCTACCGCGTTTGAATTACTCCAGGATGCCCACCTGTTTTCTAAGTTAGACCTAAGAAACGCTTACCACCTGGTCAGGATAAGAGAGGGTGATGAGTGGAAGACTGCATTCAACACCCCTACGGGTCATTATGAGTACCTGGTTGTTCCATTTGGTCTGACCAATGCACCGGCAGTTTTTCAGGCACTCATTAATGATGTCCTTAGAGACTTTCTCAATGTTTTTGTGTTCGCTTACCTTGACGACATTCTAATCTTCTCTCACTCCTTAGAGGAACATAAGCTCCACGTGCGTCAGGTCCTTCAACGTCTGCTGGAAAATAAACTCTATGTCAAGGCTGAGAAGTGTGAGTTTCACTGTGAGTCCACCTCCTTCCTGGGGTATGCCATTTCACCATCAGGTATGCAGATGGACCCAGTCAAGGTAAAGGCCGTCACGGATTGGCCAACACCATCGTCAAGGCGGGAGCTTCAACGCTTTTTGGGCTTCGCCAATTTCTATCAGCGTTTTATCCGTGACTACAGCACGGTGGCAGCCCCACTCACATCTCTCACATCCACCAAGATCCCCTTTCGATGGAACCCCCTAGCAGAGAAGGCCTTCAATGAGCTCAAGCAGCGCTTTACCACAGCACCCATCCTCACCTTTCCTGATCCATCTCTCCAGTTCATTGTGGAAGTTGATGCTTCCGAGACAGGAGTGGGAGCCGTGCTTTCTCAGAAAACACCAAAGGACAACAAACTTCATCCATGCTCTTTCTTTTCCCGTCGGTTCATGCCCCCTGAATGGAACTATGACATTGGGGATCGTGAGTTGCTAGCAGTCAAGGTTGCCCTCGAAGAATGGAGACATTGGTTGGAAGGAGCTGAACACCCATTTCTTGTTTGGACTGATCACAAGAACCTAGAATACCTCAAGTCAGCCAAGAGACTCAATTCACGTCAGGCACGCTGGTCACTGTTCTTTTCACGGTTTAACTTCATGCTGTCATATTGCCCAGGAACCAAGAATACTAAGCCCGATGCCCTCTCCCGACAGTTTCCCGCCCCCCAGGACATATCCACAAGGGAAACTATTCTTCCCCCCCAGTGCCTTATAGCTGTAACCCGGTTAGATGTGGAAAACCTGGTCCTGCAATCTCTTGAACAGGAGCCAGGCCCCAGTAATGTCCCTCCTGGTCTACTTTTCGTCCCGCTGTCTGTTCGCTCCCAAGTCTTGGAATGGGGCCACAGCTCCAGGCTAGCCTGTCACCCAGGGGCGACTCGCACCTTCTCAATGCTCCATCAACGCTTCTGGTGGCCGACTATCAAGGAGGATGTCAAAAGCTTTGTGGCGTCTTGTGATATCTGCACCAGGAATAAGACAACAAATCGTCCGCCTGAGGGACTCCTAAGACCCCTTCCCATTCCCCATCGCCCTTGGTCTCACATTTCACTGGACTTCATAACCAGATTGCCACCTTCCAACAATAATACCTGCATTTTAACAGTTGTTGACCGGTTTTCCAAGTCAGCCCACTTCATTCCTCTACCAAAGCTTCCGTCTGCCAAGGAAATGGCTGAACTCCTTATCTCCCACGTTTTCAGAATCCACGGCCTCCCATCGGATATAGTCTCGGATAGGGGCCCGCAGTTCTCTGCACAATTTTGGAAAGCCTTCTGTGGCCTTATTGGCGCCACCCCCAGCCTCTCATCAGGATTTCACCCTCAGACCAATGGTCAAACCGAGCGCATGAATCAAGAATTGGAGAAATCTCTGAGATGCATGACCTCACAGGATGCAGCTTCTTGGAGTCGTTTCCTCCCGTGGATTGAGTATGCGCATAACTCGCTCCCCACCTCCTCCACAGGCATGTCACCTTTTCAGTGTTGTCTCGGCTATCAACCACCACTGTTTCCAACCCAGGAGGAAGAAACTGCTGTCCCTTCAGCTCAAGCCTTCATCCGACGTTGTAAAAGGACATGGCAACGAGCTCGTGCTCAATTACAACATTCCGTGGCCATTTTTCAGCGCAAGGCCAATCTCCACCGCTCAGCTGCTCCAGTTTACAGAGTTGGACAAAGAGTTATGCTCTCCACACGTAACCTACCACTCAAGACTACATCCCAGAAACTCTCGCCTAAGTTCATTGGCCCATTCACAATCTCTCGTGTCATTAATCCATGCTCCATCAGACTGGCCCTGCCATTATCCATGCGGCGAATTAACCCCACGTTCCACGTCTCCCATGTCCGCCGTTTGGTCCCGTGTCCTTTGTCACCAACCCCACGCCCTCCTCCTCCACCTCGACTTATAGACGGGGGTGAAGCCTTTACCGTCTGCAGACTCCTTAAGTCCCGCCGCCGTGGGCGCGGCCTCCAGTACCTGGTGGATTGGGAGGGCTATGGACCCGAGGAAAGAAGTTGGGTACCAGCCAGGTTCATCTTGGACCGCTCTCTGATCACAGAGTTTCACAATCTCCACCCCGAGGCACCCTCAAGAACGCCAGGTGTCGTTCGTAGAGGGGGGGGACTGTCACAGCACGCTAGGTCATGCCCATATCTCAGTCAAGATCATGATCACCTGCACACTCCTGCTCCACGATCCATCCCGTTCCTTGCTTTTCACCACCTCATTCACCGCTCCAAACACACCTGTTCTCAATTTCTGATCATCACAGCTCTCTATTTAACACACCTTCAGACAACAGCTCTCTGCCAGATTATTGTGTGCTATCCATGCCCAGTATTCCAGCGTTTCTCATTGCTTTGAACTCCCGGATCTCGACCACGCTCTGTTTTCACGACCTCGTCTTTGTCTCACGCTACGGATCTTTCGTCTATATGGATTTACTGTTGCTGACCCTTGGATTTGTTTATCGACCACGAGCTCTGATCACGGACATTCTCGGTTTCACGTTTCTGACCTCTGCCTGTTCATCGACCACGAGCTATTGTTTCGGATCTAGCAGCCTGCGCGATTCGTCTGCCTCGCTTCGCGGGATTGTCATCACCGGCAAACAGCGTATGCTCTTTCTACACGCGCCGGCTTGGCACTTCCGCATTCCTGCCACGGAGCCCATTCAGAAAAGCAGTGAGCGCGCTCTCGGCACTTCCGCATTCCAGCCACTGAGCTCATTGACACTAAGAGCTGTACTCGCTCCCTACATACACCGGCTCTACTCTGCATTCGCGCTGCAGAGCTCGTGCAGAGAAACAGTAAAAGCTCACTCTGCGCTTGGATCCTTCACCCCCACGCACGCCCGTGACAGTTTTCCAGTCTTTCTATTAGTATGTTATGATCGACAGTGTCAAACGCAGCGCTAAGATCTAACAATACCAACACTGATATTTTGCCAGAGTCAGAATTTAAACGAATATCATTTATTATCTTTATGAGCACTGTCTCTTTACTGTGATGTGCTCGGAAGCCAGATTGAAAACTGTCCCGGTATCCATTTGAGTTTAAGTGGTTGTTCACCTGACAACAACCTTTTCCATAATCTTGCCTATAAAAGGATGGTTTGATATTGGTCTGTAGTTATTTAATATGGAATTATCAAGATTATTCTTTTTCAGAAGTGGCTTAACAACTGCAGTTTTCAGAGAGTTTGGAAAAGTCCCAGAAAGAAGTGAGGTGTTCACCACTTCTAAAAGATCTGTTTCCAAACAGTCACACACACTTTTGAAAAAAGATGTGGGAAGTGTTTCAAGGTCGCAGGTTGACGATTTGAGACGCTGTCCTATTATTTCCAAGATTTTGTTATTAATTGCTTGAAAGACAGACATAGTAACTGTTTTTTGAGGTTGTGAAAAAAACTGTTACTATGGTGGGTTTGTTTTTCTGATCTCGGCACACCTTGATGTGTTAATAGCCCTTCTATATACTGATTTTCTCAGAGAAGAAGGAAGCAAACTCATTGCATTTGCTGTCGGAGAGCATTTCAATGGGAATCTGACTTGGTGGGTTTGTCCGTCTCTCAACAGTAGCAAAAAGAGTGCATGTGTTGTTTAAGTTGCTGTTTATAATGTTTGAGAAGAAGGTCTGTCTAGCTGTGGCTAGTTCCACATTGAAAGCATGAAGGCTGTCTTTATAGATGCTATAGTGAATTTCAAGTTTTGTTTTTCACCACATCCGCTCAGCTTTTCGGCATTGTCTTTTCATATTCTTTATGTGACTGAGGTGGCACAGGTGTGACAATTTATCTACGCTATGTACGTCACGGTGAGGTGGAAAGTCAGATGGGTAGTGGATAATCTAAATTCTTGCGAATCATGCATCTGCATTTGATCAGGTGTGTCTCCCCGGCGAGCTCAAAAGCTCGGTTCTGCGTTATTTATAGTAGATTAACTGAAATAAATTAAACTTAATGACCATATAATTCAAACATAAATTGATGTCAGTCAGCAGCACTGGTGTTTTTGCATTCTTATGATAAGAATGAAATGCAGTATGCTGTTATGATCATCATAATCTGTGTGCTCAACTTCCGCGCGTGAACGCATCATCCTTCTGCTGTGAGCTCGACTCTGCCTAAACATGCATACAACGTTTTTTCTGCACACTCGATTCGCTCCTGTATGTGCACTCACCTTTGTCCAGTGTTACAAAACTGCCACTAAACTAAACAATGACAGACTTCCACGCACTACTTCTGATTGTTTCTTCTCTAATCAGCTGGCACTATCGACTGCATAACGGAATTCTATTCAATGTTATTTGTATAATGCTTTTAAAATGGTCATTGTCTCAAAGCAGCTGTACACAATCAGAAGAAAGTTATAGGAAATTTTAATCAGACGTAGTGTGTGGAAGTCTGTGAGTAGCTAGTTTAGTGACAGTTTTGTAACACTGGAAAAGGTGAGTGCATTGAGTGGACAGGGGAGACACGGCACGAGGTGAGCTTCAGTTCATTGTTATGCGGACAAAAGGTCTAGGAAGGAAATGGAGACATCAGTTTTCGTTATTTTACAAGATCTGAATATATTCAGTAAATTTATTAATCATACTCGAAAAGTATCAAATCCAACTATGAAGTCTGATTTAATTGCTACTATAAAACATTTTTGTAATGTTTTATAGTAGCAATTCTGCCAATTCCCCCATCAGGGAAAACGGTTCGATAACTTCACACCTATTGTGAATGAAAGGTGAGAAGAGGGATTACAGTAACTGGGGGTTTTGCGGGTGTTCACCTCGGAAGCGTGCTGTCATGTTGTATTCAGCGAGGAGTCTATATATTTGTTTGTTGTATTTCTGGGGGAGTATGTCTGCAGTTTTATCAATAAATCTGATCATATCTGCGTACGCGTTCATCAGCCTTTTGATCAACGGCACTCACTTTCAGTTTGCAAAGGCAGTGTTTATTGTTTAGTGTATATTTAAAGCACATTCACACACATTCATCATGAAAGATCTATTGTAAAACAAAATAAAATTCATGTTTGCTCCAGCATTGGAAACAATTTTGTTTTAGGCTAACTTATTATACACTTTTGTATTTTTTGTTGTACTTCTCTTTTTGCACATGCGTGGGGATTTTTAAATTTGAACAGTAAATAATAGTTGGTAGGCACATAGTTTTTCATATAACTTAAACAGCTGAATGAAGTTAAATTTACACAATAAATTAATAATTGCATTTGCTTTAGACTTGTGCACACGTGTGTAATAAATAAATGCAAATCGAACAGCTCGGTTTTTCTTTTAAAACTTTGTTTCTAACGCTTCCATTATGCGATAGTGCCAGCTGATTAGAGAAGAAACAGGCAATCAGACGTAGTGTGTGGAAGTCTGTGAGTAGCTAGTTTAGTGACAGTTTTGTAACACTGGAAAAGGTGAGCGTGCGGAAGAAAACGTTGAGCGGACAGGTGAGACACGGCACGAGCTGAGCTTCAATTCATTGTGATGCAGACAAAAGGTCTAGGAAGGAAACAAATATATCAGTTTTCGCTATTTTACAAAATCTGAATATGTGTAATATCTGTTTAAATAGCTTTTTCAATGTCTGTACTACCATATCATGTATTTGTTTAATACTGTTTTATTATAGTTTGTAATTTATCAGATACTTTCAAATTTAATTCACTCTAAACACAACCCATGATTTTTATGCTATTTTAAAAATAAATAAGTAAAAGTAGTTATTGCATTATGTTTCAAGATATCCTTAATTTACCTTGTCAGAATTAGTGGGTTTTTGTTTGTCCACCCACCTCGAGGATTGACCACAAGTTCTCAATGGGATTAAGATCTGGGGAGTTTCCAGGCCATGGACCCAAAATTTCAACGTTTTGGTCCCCGAGCCACTTAGTTATCACTTTTGACTTATGGCACGGTGATCCATCGTGCTGGAAAAGGCATTGTTCTTCACCAAACTGTTGTTGCATTGTTGGAAGAAGTTGCTGTTGGAGGGTGTTTTGGTACCATTATTTTTTCATGGCTGTGTTTTTGGGCAAAATTGTGAGTGAGCCCACTCTCTTGGATGAGAAGCAAGCCCACACATGAATGGTCTCAGGATGCTTGATACTGTTGGCATGACTGATGGTAGCGCTCACCTTTTCTTCTCCGGACAAGCTTTTTTACAGATGCCCCAAACAATCGGAAAGAGGCTTCATCCGAGAATATGACTTTGCCCCAGTCCTCAGCAGTCCATTCGCCATACTTTTTGCAGACGATCAATCTGCCCCAGATGTTTTTTTTGCTGCCCTTCTTGACACAAGGCCATCTTCCAAAAGTCTTCGCCTCACTGCCTGCTGCCATTCCTGAGCAAGCTCTGCACTGGTGGCACTCTGATCCCGTAGCTGAATGCTCTTTAGGAGACGATCCTGGTGCTTGCTGGACTTTCTTGGACGCCGTGAAGCCTTCTTAACAAGAATTGAACCTCTTTCCTTGAAGTTCTTCATGATCCTATAGATTGTTGATTTAGATGCAATCTTAGTCGCCACAATATCCTTGCCTGTGAAGCCATTTTTATGCAACGCAATGATGGCTGCACGCGTTTCTTTGCAGGTCATCATGGTTAACAATGAAAGAACAATGATTTCAAGTACCACCCTCCTTTTAACATGTCAAGTCTGCCATTCTAATCCAATCAGCCTGACATAATGATCTCCAGCCTTGTGCTCGTCAACATTCTCACCTGAGTTAACAAGACGATTACTGAAATGATCTCAGCAGGTCCTTTAATGACAGCAATGAAATGCAGTGGAAGGTTTTTTTTGGGGATTAAGTTAATTTTCCTGGCAAAGAAGGACTATGCAATTAATTTTATCACTCTTCATAACATTCAGGAGGATATGCAAATTGCTATTATAAAAACCGAAGCAGCAACTTTTCCAATTTCCAATATTTATGAAATTCTCAAAACTTTTGGCCACAACTGTATGTCCTGAGAGAAACCTGCAAAGTGTAAGCTTAAGAGAACGGATTGTTTTAAACACATATGACTGAGACCAAAGAGGTTGTTTGCATTCAAAATAACACATGAGAAAATTTGTATAATAAAAAAAAACATGTCAGCCCCACTCACAAGCTGTTCTGATACCTTTCTGTCATTAGGATTTCCTTTTATGCAATTTGTGCTCCAGTAGTGCTCCATTAGGATTGGCTCAGACAGGCTAGCCTTCACTTTCCATATGAATTAAGGAGCCTTGGGCACCCATGAACTTGTTTGTTGTCTCACAAGTTGTTCTTCATTGTTCTTCTTTTTATAAGTACTACAACCTCTATAAAGCCATCACAATTTGTTCTTGTCCATTTTATCTGTCCCATCAAGATGGACTGACAGAAGAGCTAACTTGCTGTTTAATATATCTCATGCCTTAACGGAGGTCATTGTAAAGAATTGTCTTTTTTATGGTTCGGAGCAGTTTTATTGTACCAACTGTACCAACCTGAATGGATAAAATTATTCACACACTGAAAATAAAATGTAGCAGCAAGTTTCCCTTATGATCAAATAGCCATAGACATTTTTTTAAATCATGAAACAGTGAAACATTGAGAACAGTGAGACATTGAGAACTTTTATCTAGACGATTTTTGCCAATTGGCTGTTTGTGTGTGTGTGTGTGTGTGTGTGTGTGTGTGTGTGTGTGTGTCCGTCCTCCCTTTTCCCTCCCTGAAGTCAATGAAAATGGGAATATTCAGAGATAGGAGGGAAGAAGTGGAAGTCATTTTGCATAACCAGTACATACCATCTGGAACAATTAAAAGAATTAAACAGAATTCAGAGGATCAGTCATACTGGCTTATTAAAGTTCCTAAATTATGCAAGCCATAAATCTGTGGAAGCATACCGCAGTGTAACACCACTATTTTAAATATGCCTGAATGTTTGATAAGGCTGAAAAAAGAATAATATATGCAAATTGCATCAAGCATTTTAAAAAGCAACCCCTGACTGTCTCTGTTCCTTTTTCTGTATCTTATTATGAATCTTTATGTTTTATTCATAGTTCACCTGTCATTTCATAAGCTTTTATATTACGTGGGTATTATTTAAAACCATAAAGTGTTGCTTGATTTGGAAAGCTTTGTGCATTTTCCAATTATTTATGGATAATCATAGGCAATTGCACATACTTAAGGAGTCTAATATTGATTTGTGTAAATGAAGTCATTCTGGCTTTTTTGTTAGCTCAACATTTTCCAAACATAATATAATTTTGTATCTCAAAATAATGTCCATCATCTCACTTAAGGTTATCTGTCCTGATGATGTTAATTACCTGTCTATACATTCTGTATTGTGAGTATAGTGTGTAGTATAAAAGAGACATATCCATCAACATTAATTAGAAAATATGGAGTGGTTGACTGACAATCAGGTCCAGTTCAGTGCCCAGACAATGGAGCCAAAAAAAAAAAACAGTGTCTGTAGATTTAGTAGTAGATTTAATGTTTTGGTAATAAATGTCAAAATGTCTGTGCCTTACACACATAGTATAGCTGCCTATGATAGACTCACATTGATGTTCCTCTTCTAGGCTGGGCTTTGTCTGTTGAGATGCATTTTTGGTTGCTTTTATCAAGTGATGACAGGTTTAATCAAGGAAGCAGGCAATTCATCAATCCTAAAGGAGCTACTGTGGCTAGCCTGACAGAGTGCACATGTTTTTGGCCAGCTGTCATCAACACACACACACACACACACACACACACACACACACACACAAGTAAGGTGAATCCACCTGTCTTCTCCGACCCCCAGACTTCATGCTATCTCACACTTAATGACACACATTAATAAGTCACTATTAGGTAGGATATGGCCAGATTAAATTAAAAAGAAAAATACTCTTCACATTACACATACAGTTCATTTATAACCCATCTTAAAGCTTCAATAAAGCTTAAGGCTTTATGTGCTGAGAAGATTCTTGGAATGAGGGCATATGTCTGTCTGTCAGTCAAGTACACTGTCTGAAATCAGACAGATTTCTAGCTATGCAATTACAGCAGTTCAGTTAACAGAACCTTCCTAAATAATCACAGTATCTTCAGAAACACAAATAATGTTCACCAATGTTCACTAATGAGACCACATGGTGTCTCTCTAATGCCAGAGAAGTAACAACTACAGCTCAATTGCACTTACTCAGTATAGCAGAACAATGAAGACAGTCAATGATTGTAAGAGGGCAGCAGGAGCTCTTTATGAATCTCTTATCTTGTGTGTCTTAGTGCTGAATATTTAATCACATCAGTGCTTAATGCATGTCAGTATAATTTCCATGTGATGAGTAATTACAGACAGCCGGTAAATGCACTCAGGTGGCTAGAGAAGGTTTCTAGTTAAAGTCTGTGCTTACTCTTTCAAATGGCTGTGCTGTTTGTTCTTTTCAGTATACAGTATGCTACATATGGAGTAAATGTTGTATATGTGCATTTTACAGAGTCACTGGAACAGAAGCTATCTGATGTCAGAGATCATATCTTTCTATTTTCAGCATTCTGTTTGACACATGGTTTTACTCATCACAGCATCTATCAACATTACCCATTAATATCCTGTAATTAGCATTAATACCCGTTAATAACACATACAGTAAGGCGGCACATTGGCTTAGTGGTTAGCACTCTCTCCTTGCCAAAAACATGCAGATTAGGCTAATTTGCGTTCACAATTTGCCCATAGTGTGTGACCGGAGGTCCTACCATGGCCGTTCAAATAGGAATAAATCCAATGGTCACCATTTGGATGAATAAAATAACACATAAACATAATATTTTTTGAGCAGTTAATGTTTGTCATAATAACTGGTACAAATAATAATAATAACAATTATAATATACTGTTGTCACTTTGTGGCAGGAAGACCTATGGGAAAAAGGCTCCAGTGAAATCTCAGAGTTGGTAAACTGTGTGTGAACAAAGTTAAATGTTACATTTAAAGCAAGTTACAGTTTCTTGAGGAAGGAATGAAGGCATTGTGAACTATTACTTCCTTGTGTGTTTTTTTTTTAAAGCTGGATGGACATTCTTGTAGAAAACTCAACTGATAGTTTTGGTCTGTGCTCCATTCTTAGAGATTGGGGACTCTTACAAAATTGAAAAGATTAAGAAAACATATGTATCCAGTAGGAGAAAAAAAATTAGTTGATTTTTAAAAAGTCGTGGTCCATAGTAAATTTGAGTAAATATGAATTAAATATGCAATGCTAATGCTGGATGCTAATTAACTTCCTTCTGCTTAATCCTGATAAGACAGAAGTTCTAGTCATAGGACCGCATGCAGCTAGAAGCAAGCTTTTAGATCACACTATAATTTTAGATGGCCTTTCTGTTCTAACTAGTGCAACAGTAAAATACCTTGGTGTGATTATAGATTCTAGTCTTTCCTTTGAAGCTCATGTAGACAATATCACCAGGATAGCATTCTTTCACCTCAGAAATATTGCCATGTTAAGGAATATATTGTCACTAAACGATGCAGAAAGACTAGTTCATGCAATAATCCACCTCAAGGTTTGACTATTGCAACGCTTTACTGTCTGCTTGTTCAACTAGGTGCATAAACAAGCTTCAATTAGTTCAGAATGCAGCAGCCAGAGTCCTCACTAGAACCAGAAGATATGAGCACGTCACCCCTATCTTATATACACTTCACTGGCTCCATGTAAAATTTCGCATTGGCTTTAAAATACTACTTTTGACATATAAAGCATTGAATGGTCTCGCGACGCAGTATCTGAATGAACTGCTCGTGACTTACGATCCGCCACGGCTACTTCGATCAAAGGATGCAGGCTGCTTGTCAGTACCGCATAATATAAAAACTACAGCAGGGGGCAGAGCTTTTTCTTACAAAGAAAAAGTTATGGAATAGCCTTCCAAATAGTGTTTGAGACTCAGACACAGTCTCAGTGTTTAAGTTTAGGGTAAAAACCTATTTATTTAAATAAGCATTTTGTAAGTAGATTTGCCTTAGGTAAAGGAGCAGATCTGGGGGTCTCATGGACGTAGAGTATTCTGGTGACTCTCTCACTGATCACTCAGGTTTGTTGATGGTGATGTGATTGGTTACTTTACATCTCAGGGAGCCCTCATGTCTGTGTTTCCTTCTGGCTCTCCCTTTTAGTTATGCTGTTAATTAGTCCTGCCGGAGTCCCTGCTTGCACTTTGCACTAAATATACATTTACCTTATACATTATGTGACTGTGACCATACCTAACTGTTATCTCTCCTCTTCTGCTCTCCCGTCTCCTGTTCTCTCTCCCCCTCTCTCTCTTCCCTCTCTCTCTTTCCCTCGCTCTGTCGAGCTACACATGTCGTTCCTGAGTTGCCATTGATCCAGACTCCCTCTGCCCTCTGGACCTGCCTGACTCTTCCTGGTGCCCCATTTCTGGTTGTTTCTTTGGGATGTGTCCGATGTCTGGGGACGGTTTCACTCTACTAGGAAGACGGTTCAGGACTGGAATTTCCTATAAGTCTACCTGAGCCTCCAATAACTACCTGGACTCCATATTAACATCAAGTAACATTTATTAACAACTAGTATACTGAACTGCCTGCCACCTAACACAGTATGAATGCAGATCAATTCCTGCTTTCTGATTCACCCAAATGAGGATGGGTTCTCTGTTGATTCCGGTTCTTCTCAAGGGTTCTTCCTACTGTCATCTCAGGGAGTTTTTCCTTGCCACTGTTGCCCTAGGCTTGCTCATCAGGGACTATCTGACCATTTTTTGATTCATACACATTCACATTTCATACGTATAATAATTCTTTTGATTGTGTAAAGCTGCTTTGTGATGATGAACATTGTTAAAAGTGCTATACAAATCAAATTGAATTGAATTGAATTAATGTTTGTTCTATGCATTCCCTCAATCAGGCCATCACAATGCAATGAAGTAACTTATTTTCGATGGTACTTTAATAAAATTTGTTTCTACATACAGAATGATCCAGCCACCACTCTCACCTCCCTCACCCAACTTTTGAGTTTCTAGAACAGATTGCTACATAGTGCCACACATTTACACTGAGTGGAAGAAGCTAGAAAACACTTTCTGTCATATCTGCATACACACACACACACACACACACACACACACACACACACACACACACACACACACACACACACACATTATCATCCTTTCAATGGAGATGGTTTTGCTACAGCTGCACCAGCAGTCTCAATACCTACCTGGGAATTTTTGTTTGCCCTGTCCTACTGGTACACCAAGTAGCCATTTGGAATAAGCTGCTGCATTTGAATACTACAATATTTTTGTTTTAGTGTGTTCAGTTGTGGTCAGTCTGCCTCATTGACACATGAAAATTATTTGATTAAAATGTGAACTTCAAACTGCTTTACCATTTTGAGCAACTTCCAAGCTTTTCTACAGTTTTAAATAGCCAGCAGTGCATTTCTTGAGGATCCTAAGCACACTCCATTCTCATCAATTACTGTCTGTGACTCAGTCATGGTGATCACTAAGTCCACTTTCAGGATGGCAGGTCTCTATAGCATCAGTAAGGCAAGATATTCTCCTATTTGGATATACAGTGGAACCTTGGATAACGAACATGATTTGCTCGTATATTAAAACACTCATAAACCAAATAGAATTTTCCTATCAGAAATAAAACTCTTAAATTATTCATTGCACAGCCCAAAAAAATAAATACATAAAAATAATTCATGCAAATTCTAAATTAAAAATAAAACAAATTAACCCCCACTTTAACTTAAAAAAAGTCCAAATAAATTCCGACAGAGATTTAGTGACAAGTGTCCACTTGTCCATTTGTGCACGAAGACGCTATGTATGTGTGTGTTTGTGTGTGAAGCTCACCCTCTTCTCGTCTTACACAGTAACTCTTCCTCCTCTCTTATCTGAGTTTCACACACAACGGAAACACTGTTTTATCGGGAAAATAAATAAGCAATCACTAATGGAATCAAAGCTGTAAAGTTAAAATAAAACAGTTTAACGTGCACTTTACCTTTGAAAAGACATGCACTTTACCTTTGTTTGTGTAGAGCAGAGTGTTTTTGTGTGTGTTACTGTGAAGGCGAGAGGAGGAGGGATGTATGTGTGTGAAGGTGATAGGAGGAGGGGTGTGTGTAACGGGCACAATATAATACCGTGTAAGGGGCACGGTGTCCAATGATGCAGGCAAAACGCAGGCGGACACAGAGAGAGAAAATGGATCATTAATCTCTCTAATGAGACTTGCTTTTGCTTTACACGCGCGTGCACATGTGTTATAATAAATGATACACGCACGCTGTACACACAAGCATACAAACACAAAATAAAATATGTTTTACGCGCACACACGTGCTCACAGTGTTATAATAAACAGTACACGTGTGCACGGATGTTGATTATACCAGTGAGAGACTCGCACTAAAACCGAGCAGGGGAGATGATTACCCACAATTCTGCAGCGCAAGAGAGAGAAAAACTCAGTTGGCTCAATTGTGATCACATGCCGCTTGGCATCAAAACAAGAAGCGCATGCGTGATACATGAACCTAAACGCAAACCAAGACTTGCTCATATTTCAAGTCAAAATGTATTAAAAATCTTTGCTCATCTTGCAGAACACTCGCAAACCACATTACTCGTGTTTCTTAGAGGTTTCACTGTATATAAAGCATTTGGAAATAACCAGAATTGATTTTGAATGATAACCTGTATGTTGTGCTAAAACGTCCTTGCTGATGGGAGTGACCTGACACTGTCCACTTCCACGGGACACGAGGGCTCACTGAATAAACTTGCAATTATAGAAATGACGTAAATCATATTAATCCCTGGAATTTATGAACTGAGGTCTGCGACTTAGATTTATTTTCATCAATGAAGCTGATTCTTAGAATGTTTGTTTATATCTACATATGACTGTTTAAGTTTTTAATAGGTTGGCATCAATCATGTGAAACCAACGGTCACATTTAATGAAGATGTCTGTTGCAGGTAGTCTTCAGGCAATTTGTCTAGTGTCAGATTGTCTCAGATTCAAAGAAAATAACGGAAAGAGACATGAGTTTTATTGGGTCAAGATATTGCACAGACAATGACAAACTGTAAAGAGAAATATTTCTATTCTCTCTGAAGTGGGTCTCGACCAAAGGAGCAGCAAACAATAAAGTAATCAGATGGCATTATTGCATATTATGGATGCCCTCAGAGTGTGAATTGTCCTGAATTTACATTTTAATGAGTCACATTACTTCAACTCTGTGATGTCACATGTTTTTTTCCTCTCCTATGTTGTGATTTCTCATTAGCCACAAACTGAAAGAATAAGAACTGTGCCAAACCTATGACAAACCAACCCATATTGTCTATGAACTTTCAATATTTACTTACAGAGTGCAAACAGCACAATCTGATTTGGTATAAATTTAACTTATTAATTGTATTTGGTTTGAGAGAAACAAGTTCAATTGGTTAAACCTTGCTATATTTATGTCATACATCATAACAAAGGGTAATCTATTTTTCAACCCATTTCCAGCTTACCTGTTAACAATGACAATGACCTGAATATCCCTGTTTGGATATCTTCCTATAAACATTCTTTTATTAATGTATAACTCAAGATGTTACAATATTTCATGCCATCTGTCTTAGCAAAAGCTAAAATAAAAAGCTAACAGAAGCACAGTCTGGGGCAGACTCTTAACCTACAGATGAAGCCATTTCAAACAGCCAACTCGTCTGTGAAAGGTCCTTGAACTATCTGTCACAATTCCTTGCATTGTCTGTGCGTGGAACGTGATCCCCCGCGATGATGCCGTTAACTATGCCCCGCTCCATAAATGCCCCCATTTGCTTTCTAATAAGATGGTTGCAATGCTGTATAATCCCGCCAGGTGGCGCATTGACCGTTATATAATACTACTGTTATTTTTCGTGTTCCTGGGTTGAATCCCAAATAGCATTAGACGAATAGAGAGTACAATCCCTTGTGCCACGCACTAAGTAGTGCCCTTGGAAAAGGGTCGGAAAGCAATTTGGAATTCAGCCTTGTGTTAAGAGCTAGTTGGCTTTGTAGCTGTATATAAAATAGCATGGATAGTTCAGAGACGATTCCAGATGACTTAGAAGCAATTATTAAGGATAAAAAAAAACACAACAATGTTATCAGATGTGTTTTCTTGCTGAAAAAAAGTTATTCTGTTACTGGTTTTGAACTTGGTGTTCGGCAGGCAGTTGCTCTATTATACATTACGGTGTACAGTATTTGATCTAAATCTGTTTAATACACTGGTAGATAATATTTTGCTGCAAAGTAAAGCTCAAAGTGTAACTTCTGCTTGGGTTTATTTTTGTTATATTTTTGATGTTTTTGCTGATGTTTTTTCACTGATAGTCAAAAATTGCGATTAATGGCCCATAATATCTGGAACAAATATCGCCCATACGGATAAGTATTTCTTTTGTCATTGAACCATAGATAACGTTCCCCCATCAAAAATTAATTAATCGCTTATCACAATTGTGAATAGATGCGGCAGCAGCGACCGATTAAATCCAAATGAACATTCACACTTGAAAACAGCACTAAAACAACAAAAAAGGTCCAGAGGGTTAGCGCCTGTTATCGCAGGACAGGAATCATCTACAGTATACTACTTTATCGTTTACTGCTTATATTTTCGCCCAAATTTAATTTGGTTTTACGCAGTTTCATGTGCTGTGTGTGAGAGGGAGAGAGAGCTTATATTGTGGATTACTACTACTACCACTGCTATTAATAATAATAATTGTTGTAATGTAAATTAAACCCATGGGTCTCAATGTCTACAGTATACTACTGTATTTTTCACTGCTTATATTTTTTGCCCTAGTTTCATTTTGTTTTACGCAATTTCATGTGCTATTTGTGTGTGTGTGTGTGTGTGTGTGTGTGTGTGTGTGTGTGTGTGTGTGTGTTAAATATTGTTTATCAACTACACCCTGTTTAGCAAAATAAACAACGTCTATGACGAATTTCCTGTGAACATATCAAAGTCTTGGTGTAACATAGACGACCCTCTTCAGATCCTTCTGCACTCGCGTTATTAAATTACTATGGTATTGATGCATTTCAATTAAGAACAAAAATAAGGATAGTGTGTGTTTGTGGATGGAGAGGTATGTCTGTGTATACTCCTGGATTTATCAGTTAATCCCTGGAATGGACCTGGATTTATCAGTTAATCCTTGGAATGAAATTCCTTATCACTTTTTAATCACAAAACCCATGATTTTTATGCTATTTTACAAATTTAATTTGGTTTATTTATTTAGTTTTTACAAAATATTAAATATTAAATATACAACATGTGATATGATAAGGAAAATCTTAATTTTTTCCATTCCAGGAATTAAATCGGTAACAATGTCAATTGTAGAATCTAGAATCCAGAAGATTTTAAAATTTCACAAATTTAAGAAGAAGCCTGAAGCACTGCAGGTCTTCAGAAAGGCCTCAGATCGAAGAGGGTTTTACCTGGCCTCAACGTTTTTTTTGTAAGGAAGCTGAATGTATAGGTGTGAACAGCTGAGACCTGTTCACACCTGGAGAAGTGGGGAAGGGTGAATTATTTGCATTTAAATGTTGTCTGACATTGTAAAGCACACACAGTAACACTAAAACAACAACATCCTTGGCCCTGATTTAATTTAAGTATTTAATAACAAAATTCCTGAAAAGTGCCCCAATGAAACATTTACACAAATATAAGGCAATTTTTTTTTTAGTTATTCCAATGTTTGTTCTATTCTAAAAGTCTATCTTTCCCGTTATTTCTATATTTAAAGTTTGATGTCTTTAAATTTAACAGTTTTTAAAATAAAAACAATAAACAGATACAAACAGAGATAGGCTATATAACAGTTCATTCTTTGTGAAATAAAATTGTATGTCGAAACATACAATTATTGTACAGTAAATGTCAATAGGTCTGGTTCTGATTTTTCATATCTGTGGTATAAAGTACTTGGTTGTGGAAATTACCATCACTGTAGTATTTCTGAAAATGTCACATTTGTACCACCTGGCGGTTATTTCACAAATGACTTTGAAATTTGACTGATTTATTTTGGCAGCTGTCGTTATGCAGCGATGGCGGTAATAGACATTCTGGTTGACTACCTACTGTATGTAGCTATACATCATACCCCACAGGCCTTTGTGGGTTTAGAAAAAAAAGCATCCGTATCTCTCAGAAGCGGGCAGTCATAATGGCTGAATTTAATGGAGCATAATAATAATAATAATAATAATAATAATAATAATAATAATAAATATAGTTGCAAGCAACAATGACGGGCCCAAGCACCCTGCACCATCGCTACCCTGGGCGCACCGCACAACCTGTGTTATTTGAGTGTTGTGAGAGAGGTGTGTGTGTGTGTGTGTGTGAGTGTGTGTGTGCGTGAGTAAATGTGCTTGTGTTTGTGCTTGTTTGTGTGTATGGTGTGTGAGTCTGTGTGTATTAACATTGATGTGTGTGTGTTTGTGTCTGTGTGTGTGTGTGTGTGTGAGTGTTAACATTTGTGATGTGTATGTATGTGTACAATAGCCGCAGATGCTGGAAGAAAAGAATCACACTATGATGTTCCTGAACGTGATGTCACTGAACGTGTCACTGAATATAATGTCACTCAATATAATGCAACACAGAAAGTTATTAATAATTTTTCGATGTAAATTTAAGACATTATCATGGCTGACCCGTTTGTAATATCAAAAATCCCTCCGCAATTTGGCATCCGCAATGTCTTTAGATCACATCGGCCCGGTTTGGTGATGATCCTATAAATTCCCTAAGAGGAGTATATCAAAATCCATCGGGTGTGTTTTTGCGAACGACCAAAAAATAACTGGCCTCCTGTTGAGTTGAGCCCAGGACATGCAGCGCGAAAGTTGTTCAGCTCAATTAGCTCTAAATGTGTACCGGGTTTTGTGTGCCTACGTGAAAGTGTGTATGAGCTATCCAGCTAAATCTCATGTGGAGGCTCCTGGGGGCCCCGGGCCACGTGACTCTCAGGCATCCTGATTGCAGCAGATTCCAGCCTGTCTGCCAAGTTTCATGAGTTTTTGAGCATGTTAAGGCCCCCAAAAGGGTGGGGAAAAAATCCTTAGGAAAACCAAGAGGGTCCTGCACACCTATAGTGCTTGGGCCCTAATAAATATCTTTTCAAGCAACGATGACGGGCCCAAGCACCCTGTGCCATCGCCATCCTGGGCACACCGCACAACTTGTGTGTTATTCGAGTGTGTCAAGACCTCAAAAAAGTCATTGCCACCCGGTTGCACCGCACAACTTGCACACATCAACCACTATACAGGGCTAATGTCAGTTTGGGCCGTAAATATTGAGTGCGTTAGTGTGTGTGTGTGTGTGTGTGTGTGTGTGTGTGTGTGTGTGTGTGTGTGTGTGTGTGTGTGTGTGTGACAAGTAAATGTGTTTGTGGAAGTGTATGTGGTGTGTGTGTTTGGGTGCATGGAGTGGAGTGATTAGAGCTGAGAGGTAAGTGGGTGCTGGCCCATTTTTAGCTTTGTAGGTTAGTATCAGAGTTTTGAATTTCATCTGGACAGCTACAGGAAGCCAGTGCAGGTAGTGGAGAAGTGGGATGGCGTGAGAGAACTTGAGAGCGTTGAAAACGAGATGTGTAGCTGCGTTCTGAATCAGCTGCAGAGAGCAAATGGTGGACAGAGGAAGACCTGTCAGGAGTGAGTTGCAGTAGTCCAGTCCTGAAATAACAAACTGAACAAGCACCTGAGTAGCCATTCAGGATAAGATGTCTGCCAGACATGCTGCGATCCGAGTGGAAACCTGAGGAAGGAAAGTAGAGAATAAGTTGTGTGTCATCTGCATAACAATGGTATGAAAAGCCATGCGATGATATGACCTTACCAAGAGACCGGGTATAGAAGGAGAACAGAAGAGGAACAAATAGAGCTATGACACCAGTACTGTGGGACATCAGTAGAGAAATCTTTTAGGTAAGAAGCAAACCATTGCCATGTTGTTCCACAGATTCCAAGGCTTGTAAGAATAGATAGAATATTTAGTTTCACCCTTTCAAATGCAGCTGATGGGTCCAGGAAGATGATGACAGATGTGGACATGTTTATGCCCCCCCCCCCTCCTTCTCTCAATCATGTCTCTTGCTTCAGGTTGCCCCCCAGACAGAGGTTGTTGGCCTAATGCAGATCAGATAACCTTTAGAACAGCTCCTGCTTCTTCAAGAGGGGTTTGTTCATTTGGTTTCAAAGAACAGTTTTCTATTTGGTGGTAGGCAAGTAGGGATTAAGGCCACTTGTATGTAATAACAACACTGAAATATGCTGGGAAAAATACATAGAGGATAATTTCAGATAAGAAGGAAAGGCAACCCAGCTGTCTTGAATCTAAGATACCCCAAGAATCTAAAATATAGTTTTAAGATATTCTAAAAAATACTGTTAGGGCTGGATTCTAGAAATATGGATATCACCAAGCTAGAAAGTTTTCCCAGTACACCAGAGCCATGATCAGAGTTGACATCTGAAATTGTGGCCTCCCAGGAACTTCTTTAATGGCACAAACATTGAAATGGCTTGGAGCAAGGTCAGGATTATACAGGGGATATGGCAATAACACAGCCAAGTTCCTGTAATATGTACTGTGCTTGAAATCTTCAGTAAATGTCAAATGGATTTACAGCTTCATTCCCTGTAAATTTTATCAAAAGTTTGACTTCCCATGGTAAAATGCTATTACATGTAATCACATAATTTTAAAAAACTGTCAAACCTTGAATTGTGAGCATTTTTCATTCCATAACCCAAAAATATTCATTTAACTATAATTAATAAAAAATATAAAGTAAAAATAAAACAAATTTGACCTGCATTTTACCTTTGATAAGTATCCCAGCATCAACAGAGCATCGTTTCCGTTACTGTGTGTGTTTGTGAATGCATGCGTGTGAAGCTGAAGTAAGACAAGAGGAGGGAGGGGGCTACTGTGTAGGACAACTTTTACACACAAACGGAAACACTGCTCTGTCGGGAAACTTCTTTAACAAGGAACCTCTCTAATGACACTTGCGCCCGTGCACACACACACACACACACACACACACACACACACACACACACACTAATGGAAAGTTAGTGTTGTCAAGTAAAAAATAACCAAATTAACCTGCACTTTGAAAAGAATCCCGACAGAGCAGTGTTTCTGTTAATATGTGTGTGAAGGCAAGAGGAGAGGAGGAGGGAAGGGGCTACTGTGTAGGTTGACTTTCACACAAACACACACACACACTCTCTAAACACATGGAAACACTGCTCTGTCATTAAACTTGTTTAACAAGGAACCTCTCTAATGACATGAACATGCATCATCACACATGGAATCACTTCTTTCTGACAAAGAGAGAGACTCTGGATCTTTAACAAGGAATCTCTCTAATGACACTTGCCTTTGCTTTACGAGCGAATGCACACACATGATGACAATGTTATAATAAACAGTAGTCACATGCACAGATGTTGACTATACACACGCACTGAGACTGAGCATGGGAGACAATTACCCATAATCCCGTAGCACGCACATCAGAGTAACCACTGGCTGGATCACCTGACACTCGGCAGACAAAGCACATGCGTACTACTCGTATGTCAAGAACTCGCTCCTTTATTAAGTTAAAATTTATTTTTAAAAATTGGCTTGCAAATGCTCGCAGACCAACTTACTTGCAAGCCAAGGTTCCACTGTATATACACACATGGACAAAATTGTTGGTACCCTTCGTCAATGAAAGAAAAACTCATAATGGTCACAGAAATAACTTTAATCTAACAAAAGTAATAATAAATAAAAATTCTATGAATGTTGACCAATGAAAGTCAGACATTGCTTTTCAACCATGCTTCAACGGAATTATTTAAAAAAATAAACTCATGGAACAGGCCTGGTTGCTTTTCAACCATGCTTCAAAGGAATTATTTTAAAAAATGAACTCATGGAACAGGCCTGGACAAAAATGATGGTACCCCTAATTTAATAGTTTGTTGCACAACCTTTTGAGGCAATCACTGCAATCAAACGATTCCTGTAACTGTCAATGAGACTTCTGCACCTCTCTGCAGGTATTCTGGCCCACTCCTCATGAGCAAGCTGCTCCAGTTGTTTCCGGTTTGAAGGGTGCCTTTTCCAGACAGCATGTTTCAGCTCCTTCCAAAGATGCTCAATAGGATGCTTCAACCATGCTTCAACGGAATTATTTTTAAAAAATAAACTCATGGAAAAATTATGGTACCCCTAGAAAATACTGAAAATAATGTGACCAAAGGGACATGTTAATTCAAGGTGTGTCCACTAATTAGCATCACAGGTGTCTACAATCTTGTAATCAGCGAAGGAAAGAGTTGTCTCAGGAGATTCGAAAGAAAATTATAGACAAGCAGGTTAACGGTAAAGGCTATAAGACCATCTCCAATCGGCTAGATGTTCCTGTGACTACAGTTGCACATATTATTCAGAAATTTAAGATCCATGGGACTGTAGCCAACCTCCCTGGACGTGGCCAAGGGAGGAAAATTCATGACAAATCAAAGAGACGGATAATCCCAATGGTAACAAAAGAGCCCAGAAAGACTTTTAAAGAGATCCAAGGTGAACTTCATGCTCAAGGAACATCAGTGTCAGATCACACCATCCATCGTTGTTTGAGCCAAAGTGGACTACATGGGAGAAGACCAAGGAGGACACCATTGTTGAAAACAAATCAGAAAAAAGCCAGACTGGAATATGCCAAACTACATATTGACAAGCCACAAAGCTTCTGGGGGAATGTCCTATGGACAGATGAGACAAAAATGGAACTTTTTGCCAAGGCAAATCAGCTCTATGTTCACAGATGGAAAAATGAAGCATATCAAGAAAAGAACACTGTCCCTACTGTGAAACATGGAGGAGGCTCTGTTATGTTCCCCAGCTGCTTTGCTGCATCTGGCACAGGGTGTCTTCAATCTGTGCAGGGTACAATGAAATCTCAAGACTATAAAGCGATTCTAGAGAGAAATGTGCTGGCCAGTGTCAGAAAGCTGGGTCTCAGTCACAGGTCATGGGTCTTGCAAGAAGACAATGACCCAAAACACACAGCTAAAAACACCCAAGAATGGCTAAGAGGAAAACATTGGACTATTCTAAAGTGGCCTTCTATGAGCCCTGACCTCAATCCTATTGAGCATCTTTGGAAGGAGCTGAAACATGCTGTCTGGAAAAGGCACCCTTCAAACCGGAAACAACTGGAGCAGCTTGCTCATGAGGAGTGGGCCAGAATAACTGCAGAGAGGCGCAGAAGTCTCATTGACAGTTACAGAAATCGTTTGATTGCAGTGATTGCCTCAAAAGGTTGTGCAACAAACTATTAAATTAGGGGTACCATCATTTTTGTCCAGGCCTGTTCCACAAGTTTATTTTTTTAAATAATTCCTTTGAAGCATGGTTGAAAAGCAATGTCTGACTTTCATTGGTTAACATTCATAGCATTCTTATTTATTATTACTTTTGTCAGATTAAAGTTATTTTCTGTGACGTGTGTATTTTTTGCTCAATGATGTTTGGGTAGTTGGTTAAAATGAACAAAAATTCAGTTAATTGCATTTTATGCTAATCCTGAGCCCAGCAAAACAAATAATTGCTAAAAAGCTCTGAGCTTTAAAGGCTACAATATTTACAGTAGTAAAGGTAGCACCTTAATTTTGTTAAATAACAGTCAAAATGACTTTTTACTCAGTTTTATAAGTCATTGTACTAAATGTAATTATTTAGGTCTACAAATTTTAACTGACTTTAACTGAATATTTTAATTGTAAAAATGTTTCACCAAAAAAAGAATGGGTAAACCACAGGTTTATTTTTTAGCGTAAGGATTGATAACACTCTGACAAAGTCCAAATAAAATAAAGTAAATCAAGTGAAACAACAGGGAAGAACGTGACAAACACTGAAGGATTTACAAACTGGTAAAATACTTTTTATCAAACCCTATGTATTTATTCTAACTAGATAGATAGATAGATAGATAGATAGATAGATAGATAGATAGATAGATAGACTTTATTGATCCCTTGAGGGAAATTATTGTGTTACAGCAGTAGCAGGTTACACGAACAGTAGTAAGGTGGAGGAGAGAAAAAATAATGTAATTGTAACATATATAAATTAATAGTATTGCAAAGGCTATATAGGAAAAAAGGGAGTGCAAACTGGCAATTCAAAATAGATACTCAGCAAGAGTATAATTCAACGGTAAACTGCTATACCTATGTACTGTATATGCAGGGTAATATAAAGTATAAAGTAAACAGATGCCCATGACATTTATGTGTTCTGTCTGTCCATGACACAGAACAGACAGAACACATAAATACTCAAGACTTACACAAAATATGTTAAATAATATTTTAATTAGAGAGGCATACTAAATTAAGCTGAAAATGGACAAATAATAGCACCCCACATCCAGGTGCTACTCAGATATTCAGATACTGTATCATTTACTTTACTCCCTCAAATAAATGTGATGAATGCATCAGCCATTTTCTCTGCCACAGGAAGGAGATCATTGTGAATCAGGCTAATTAAGTACAATGAATCATGATCCCTTATGCTTTTATTCATGTATTTTTTCTTTGAACATTTTATTTATGAGTGTTTTATAGATGCAAACTGGTTTAGACATCCAGTATTTATACTTTTATTTGTCATTTAACAAATTAACTTTTATTTGTATGTTATTATTATTATTTATATTTTATTTAATTCACTAAATTTAACTTATAACCTCTTAAAATTCAATAAAATTTATAGATAATACTTAAATATCTAATACTAATTGCACACTATAAAAGCTTACCCCTCCCGCTCTCTCTCACACTCACACACACACACACAGTCACTACCCAAAGAGTAACCCTGGAAACCATTACCTACTGTAATAATGTTACTATTCACTTTACATATTTCTACCTAATAAACCACAGTATCGAGGATTATTGGGAGGGACAATAGGAGGACTTCAGACCATAATATATTGTTATCATCTATCTGCAATAAGAGGGAAAATGAAATAAAAAAGTAAACCAGGCAAACAAAAAAAAATCTCCTCTGATATACTCGGTGTTAGGAACCTCCACTAGAGGTCACTGTTCATGTCTGTCTGTCTTTGTGTAGTTCCTGTTGGTTGACTCAGTTTCCCAGAAGGCACCTCAGTCAGGTGATGAGGCTCACCTGAACTGAGGTGGCTCATTAAAACTTTCTATAAATAGCAGTTTGTTCTGGGAAACTGGGTCGAGCATTGTTTGTGATTGTCTCATTGTCTGTTGGTGATTGTTTGTTTGTCTGTTTGGATTACCGTCATGTGGGCATTCCTTTTTGTTACTTTGAGTTTATATTTGGTTTATGTTTTGTAACCTTAGTTGTCAGAGGGCTCTAGTTTTGTTTCCTTGATGTTCCTTGTGTCTGTGGATTCATGGAGCTGCTCTGTTCACTGTGTAGTTAGGCTGTGTCTCCTCCTGTGTCCTGTGTAAGTACTGTTTTGCCTTCTGGTCTTTTCCCTTGTATGTGTAGCCACATGAGTGCTTAGCCATTAGCAGGGTTAGCCGCTAGTAGGCCTTGACGGCTAGTAGGGTTAGCCCCTAGTAGGGTTAGCCTCCAGTAGGCTAATCTCTAGTGGGAGTGACTGCTAGTGGTTCTGGTCACTAGTAGGTTGGCCGCTAGTTTGGTATAGCCCCATGTGTGCCCTGCCTTTTGTCTTCCGGTCCCCTAGGTCAATACTAACCCCATTAGCCACTAACCTGGTTAGGTCAGCCTCCAGTGTCTCCAGTACAACATGTAGCTACTAACCTCACTAACCCAGCTAGTCTAGTTCCTGTCAGTCTCTGTGCCCCTAGCCCTGTCTCCTGTCTAGCCCTGTCTCTCCAGTCTCTGTGCCTCCAGTCCTGTCTCTCCAGTCTCCAGTCTCTGTCTTTAGTTCCCCTCTGTGTCTTAGTTAGCTCCAGCTCCATGTTTCCTCATCCCTAGTCCCTGTCTCAGCTCCTGGTTCCCTGTCTCAGCTCCTGGTTCCCTGTCTCAGCTCCTGGTTCCCTGTCTCAGCTCCTGGTTCCCTGTCTCAGCTCCTGGTTCCCTGTCTCAGCTCCTGGTTCCCTGTCTCAGCTCCTGGTTCCCTGTCTCAGCTCCTGGTTCCCTGTCTCAGCTCCTGGTTCCCTGTCTCAGCTCCTGGTTCCCTGTCTCAGCTCCTGGTTCCCTGTCTCAGCTCCTGGTTCCCTGTCTCAGCTCCTGGTTCCCTGTCTCAGCTCCTGGTTCCCTGTCTCAGCTCCTGGTTCCCTGTCTCAGCTCCTGGTTCCCTGTCTCAGCTCCTGGTTCCCTGTCTCAGCTCCTGGTTCCCTGTCTCAGCTCCTGGTTCCCTGTCTCAGCTCCTGGTTCCCTGTCTCAGCTCCTGGTTCCCTGTCTCAGCTCCTGGTTCCCTGTCTCAGCTCCTGGTTCCCTGTCTCAGCTCCTGGTTCCCTGTCTCAGCTCCTGGTTCCTGTTCCTGTGTTTTTCCTGAGCCCTAGTTTTAGTTTGAGTTTGTTGTTTTAGTTCCTTTGTTCTGTTTTTGAGTTGTTTGTTTAAATAAAAGACTCTCTGTTACACCCCTCTGCGTACATGCCTACCTTCATGCCCACGGCAACACCATCAGCCGGTCTAGCACTACAACCAGCTAGACCCGTGACACTCGGAGAATGTTATCATTGAAGATGACTATTTCTCATAGGTAGTTATTGTAATTATTGATGATATTCTCCAAGATTTAACAGCTCTTCGTCAGGCCTTGTAACACACTAACTGATTGTAGTTCTAATGTAATTAAGGGGAGATTATGATGACCACGTGACTCACCAGATGGTTGCATTCTCAAGGAAATGGGAGCCACAACTGGCACACCACTGCACAAGGGCAGCAAGGTGCAGCCAGTCGGAGCAAGGCAGACCTCCTTCCAAATAAATGTATGTGCGTGTGCATGTCTGTGTGTCCTGAGACAGAAAGAGAGAGAAACTAGAGGAGGTAAAGAATTTTAATTACACATGACAACACATTCAAATTGTAATTCTTATGGTTCAATAGCACCATAGGCAAAAGTGTACACTTCACCACCCCACATGCATGAGCTTTACACAATCAAAAGAAAAATATGGAAATTAGAATGAAATGTGAAAACTATGTATGAATCAAAATGATCAGGTTGTCCCCGATGAGCAAGGAAAAATGCCCTGAGATTACTTCCCTAGAAAGAAACCTTGAGAGGAACCAGACTTAACAGGGAACCCATCCTCATTTGGGTAATAACAGATGGCAGGGATTAATCTGAAATCATACTGTGTGTTAAGCAGCTGGAAGTTTAATATAACAGTTAATGTCTTTAAGTTAATATGGAGTTCAGTTTGTTATTGGAGGCTCAGGTAAACTCCATTACTGACCTGTTGAGTGACTGCAGTCACATGTACTTTGAGAACAGCTGTCTGCATCAGACCGTCTTCATGGTAAAGTGGAACCATCCCCAGTCAGCATATGCAACCCAAGCAGACAACACAGGGCATCCAAGCAACGACATCTCCAACCAGAAGCGGGGCACCAGAACGAGTCAGACACATCCAGAGTAGTAGTACATAAATAACATTAAAAGAACTATATATCTAACTCAGTGAATGTTTTCTAAATTATAAATGTTAAATTCATTGTGCTTTGTGCTCAACTGTGAACACTGTCAAACAGGTCAGTAGATGGCGCTAATCACTAGGGAGGAATATAAAACCCCATAGAGGCCAGGTGCTGCTGATTAAGCCCTGAAGCCAAGCTAAACACAAGCTAAAGTTTTGTTCTTCATTTCTCCTAACTACAGGTGGTACTAACATATTCAGCCAAATGAGATGAGAAATATGTTTAGCTATGCACTATTATTTTAGGCTAATCAACCGGTTCTTGTGAATACAGTAGCAGACGGAGCCATAGCAAATTTAGATCCATAATGATTGTTGCCATAGTAAGTGCCAAAACGTTAAAGAGCTAATATACAATACCTGTTGTTTTGCAGTTGCAAATCCACCTGATATAAAAGAGAGTCTGAGGCAATGGGCACTTTGTTTGTATGCATTTATTTTTATCCACCTTGCTGAGTGAAAATGTGGTTGTACTAGGTATTAATTTTCATCATAATAGTTACATATATTTTCTTACTTTGTAATCATTTTTTCTCAATTAAAATGAACAAATACATTTCTAATGATATAAATGTGTTTTCCTATCATTGGTGATGATGAAAAGAGTTAATTTCCAATTTCCAACTTTACCATTATCTACTGAATCAATATTGGGCCAATTTATCTTTGGCACAACCAATGAGTCTATGAGTCAACCAAAATGACATTGGTTCAGCGTATGCAATGCCTTTGGCCCAACGTTGGCCCTTCAGCAGTGTGTTATCTAGGTCTAATTTAATTTCCAATTTCCAACTTTGCCATTACCTACTAATCCAAACTTGTAATTATCTACTAACCAACATTGTGCCAACGTTGGACCGACCTATAACGTTGGGCAAATGGACAAAATGACATTGGGCCAACCACTGATAACAGCAGTGGCCCAACGTATACCCTGCCATTGGTCCATCAACAGCCCTTTAGCAGTGTGCTATCTGGGTAGATATGTATAAGGTGTATATGTAGTCTTATGCAAAAGCTTAGGCACCCCTTGATAAATAACAGATTTTGGTGATTTTTTAATTGAAATGATGTTAACACAGTCTCTCTTCTTTCTACAGACATGATAGTTCTCTGGGATGTAAAGCAATCACTTAATCATCAACAAACCTGAGAGAATTAGAGTGTGGAAGACAGCATCTAAACATACGAGTTCACCATAATAATTTACGTCCATGAGGCCCCCAGATCTGCTCCGTTACCCAAGGTCATCATTCATCAAAATTCTTTGCTAAATCAATAGTTTTTATGCTCTTATTCTACTGGAACTAATGACCTAGCAAATCAATCAATCCATCTATCCATGCCTCCATTTTCAACTGTTTATCCAAAATTGGGTCACGGGTGTAGCAGTTCCAACAGGAACACCAAACTTCCCTTTCCTCAGCCACCTCAGGTAACTCTGGCTGGGCGATCCCGAGGCTTTCCCAGGCCAGTGTGGAGATATAGTCTGTTCACCTAGTCCTTGGTCTGCCCATTGGCCTCCTTCCAGCTGGATGTGCGTGAGGTACAGTGTCTGCAATACCGCCTCTGCTGGTCCGATTCTCAGGCCAACCTCACGTTCCAATGTTCTTTCACTCGTAAACTAGACCCTGTGATACTTATACTCCTTCACTTGATGTGATGACTCGCTCCATACCTGGACTAGACAATCCATCAGTTTCCTGCTGATAACCATGACCACAGATTTCGAGCTGTTCCCCATCCCTGCCATTTCTCACTCAGCTGCAAACCAATCCAGCAAGCGCTGCAGGTCACAGACCAATGATGACATCAGGACCACATCATCTGCAAAAAGCAGTGATGCAATCCTTAGTCCACCAAACAGGATACCATCTCCTTCACGGCTGCGCCTTGATATCCTGTCCATGAAAATCACAAACAGGATTGGTGACAACACAGCCCTGGCGGAGGCCAACACCAACTGGAAAAAAGTCAGGCTTACTTCCAAGAACCCAATTGCCCCTGAGAAGTGACACCCTCACACCCATACTCCGGCAGTACCTCCCACTGAAAATCTTGGGGGACCTGATCATATGTCTTCTCCAAATCCACAAAACACATGTAGACTGGATGGATATATTCCCAAGCCCCCTCCAGGATTTCTGCAAGAGTAAAAAGCTTTGCCACCATGGAATTATTTAACTTCTTCAGTGATCTCACTCTGGAAGATCGATGTCAACCCCTCGTCATCTTCGAAGTCTGTCTCTGCAACAGAGGGTGGGTTAGTCGGGTTCAGGAGTTCCTCCTGTGAGCCTTCAGGTACCTTGCAACTGCTTCTAGAGTCACGAAAGACTCTAAATTATGAGATCACAAAATCAATCAATGACATTTGGCCTAAGGTGTTCTGGTACCAAGTATACTTATGGGCATCCCTATGCTTGAACATGGTATTTATTATGGACAATCCATGACTAGCACAGAAATCCAGTAACAAAACACTGCTCGGGTTTAGATCGAGGAGGCCATTCCTCCCAATCACGCCTCTCCAAGAATCTCCATCATTGCTCACATGTGCTTTGAAGTCCCCCAGCAAGAAGGCAGAACACTCTGAACTGCTGTTCAGTGCACAAGCACAGACAACAGTGAGAGCTTTTCACTCTATGGCCCTCAGATGCAGAGAGGTGAATCTCTCGTAAACTGGCGTAAACGCCAATGTCACAGCACTCAGTCTGGTACTCGTGAGTATCCCCACACCTGCCTGGCACCTCACACCCTGGGCAACTCTGGAGAAGAACCCCCAACCCCTATCCAGGAGTATGGATCCAGAGCCGAGGTTGTGCATCAAGGTGAGCACCACCCACCAGATTCAACTGATGATTCTCCACCTCCCGCACAAGCTCCAGCTCCTTCCCCCACAGAGAAGTGATGTTCCACATCCCCAGAACCAGCTTCTGCTGCCTGGCCACCAGGCACTCGCTGATGGGCCCTCTGTCCAGGCCTGGCTCCAGACATGGGCCCTGGGCTTCCTCCGGGCAGGGTCACTTTTCTCCCTCCTCTTTTTCTCATGGGATTTCAAACTATTCCTAGACTGGCCCCTTTCCTGAAACCAATTTGCCTTGGGAGGTCCTACCAGGAGCACATGGCTCCAGACAAAACAGCTCCCAGGTTCATAAGTGCGCGCAAACCTCTCCACCATGACTCCTGAGCAACAACATGACAGGATGCAATACTCTGTGGTAATAAGTTGAGGTAATGCCAATAAATTGTCCATGAGATGATAGTTGAAAAACAGTAAACATTTTTTGTTAAAGTAGCAGCAAGGCGTAGCAAATAGGAAAGTGCAGTAAATGAGCTAATACATATTGTGCAATATTGTTTTTGCATATGTTTTTCAGTCCATTCCCATTGTATTGAGGCTATCATGTTAATTTGAGTGAGTATGTCTGTGTGTCTTTCTAAATGGATGGCTTGCTGGAAGAAACTGTTACACAGTCTGGATGTGTGGGACCGAATGCTTCAGTACCTTTTTCCAGACAGCAGGAGGGTGAAGAGTCAGTGTGAGGGGTGTGTGTGATCAGCCACAATGCTGGTGGCTTTGCGGATGCAGTGCGTGGTGTAGATGTCTGTGATAGAGGAAAGAGAGGCCCCAATGATTTTCTTGGCTGTCCTCATTATACACTGTAGGGTCTTGCTGTCCGAGATGCCCAAATTCCCTTACCAGACTGTGATGAAGCTGCTCAGGATGCTCTCGATAGTCTCTCGCTAGAAGATAGTTAGAATTGGTGGTGGAAGCTGGGTCTTCCTCAGCCGTCTCAGGAAGAAAAGACTACTGGGCATTCTTGTTTAAAGATCTAGTGTTGAGGAACCAAGTGAGATTCTCCTCCAGGTGGACACCAAGGGATTTTGTGTATTTGACTCCATTCTCCACAGAGAATCCATTGACATTCAGCGGCAAGTGGTCTCTCTGTGTCCACCTGAAGTTAATAATCTTCTCTTTTATCAACACAGGAAAACTTCAGCCATTAGAAAATATTTTCTGTACATATCACTTAATAATAATCTTCCACCCAACCATAACATCATAACAACTGAAGAAAAGCACGGCAAAACCTCTCCTATTAGTAAGGGGTTTCCATGTGAGGTACATTGCAAAATTGTACCGTATCTTTGTTAAATACGTAACAACACATTAATACTTAAATTATTAGAAAAGAGTTATTTAATTGCAGCAACATTAGAGAATGTTCTTTAGTGATTCATATAATATGGAGCTGTTATACAAAATGAGACCATTTTGGATATCCCTAGAGAAGGTTAAGAGATTATAACTGTCACAAACTAACTGGAGATGAATCAGAAGACTAGCAGTTAGCCCTGTAGCGTGGAGGGTGGTGAAGTGATGAAGGGTTTGAGCTGAGAGGTGTGGAATACTGGATGGATCCGGAGCGCCGCAGGCAGCTGGAGCCGGTAGGTGACAGGGTTAACCGATGAATCTTGATGACAACTTTCTTGATTCAGTCAGCAGGTGTAGGTTTTTTGTTGATAGCCATACCTTATCAACTACTTGGTACATTCGTCCCGGTGGGTGTCAACGGCGAACCAACTGTTGGGCCGGGTACTTCCACCTCCGGTTCTTGATGGTCGAACATCGGAGGTTGGAAGCCGTAGCATACCTCAAATGGGCTTAGGTTGGTGGCAGAAGACGTGTGGAGGTTGTGGGACAGCTCAGCCCAAATGAGGTAGCGGGCCCAGGAGCACTGGCGATCAGCAATGAAGCATCTCAGGTAGCGCTCCAGTTGTTGGTTGGTTCACTCCATCTGACCGTTTATGGATGGTAACCGGAGGACAGACTGCAAGTGGAATTGATCAGATGGCAGAAGGCATTCCAGAACTGAGACATGAACTGGGGCCCCCTGTCCGAGACGATGTCCTTTGGGAACCCATGCAGGCAGACTACGTGTCCTAATATAGTCAGCCTCGGCTGTCCTTTTAGCTGACGGGAGACTGGAGAGGGCCACCAGGTGAACAGCTTTGGAGAACCGGTCAACGATGGTGAGGATGGTGTCTCTTCCTTCGGAAACCGGCAGGCCCGTGATGAAGTCAACGGCAATGTGTGTCCAGGGTCGGCGGGGAACCGGGAGTGGTTGAAGTTCCCCTGGCGATGGTCGGTTGCTGTCCTTGGACCTGGCACACACTGGGCATGTCTGGATGAACTCATCTACGTCCTTCCTCATATTGGGCCACCAGAAGGCATGTTGGACGAAAAGTAGGGTGCGCCGCTTTCCGGGGTGTCCAGAAAGTCGGGAGGAGTGTCCCCACTGGAGTACTTCGGCCCTGATGGCATTGGTTACATAGAGTCGGCCAGGTGGCACACGAGGATCTTAGTCGGTGGCAGGACAATCGCAGGGTTTGCCCGGGGGGCGTCTTCCTCGTGCTGTCAGGAGAGGGCGTCGGCATTGGTGTTCTTGGACCCCGGGCAGTATGACAGGTGGAAATTATAATTCTCAAAAAACAGTGCCCACCGCGCCTGTTTGGGTTTGAGTTGTTTTAAGGTGCGGATAGTGATGAGGTTTTGATGGTCAGTCCAGACGATGAATGGCTCTCTGGCGCCCTGGAGCCAGTGTCGCCATTCCTCCAAGAGATTGCTGATTAGGCTAAGAACTGTCCAATGTGTCTCATCAGCAGTATTGCACAGTAGTATTGCACACAATATTGCACATTGAGAATGATTGCACAGTGTGAAGAACGTTTAACTATATTTATTGCACAGTAAAAATAATGTTTAACTGTTCATGAGATAAATTGCAGATAAATTAACAGGAAATTTTTTTTTTGCTATTTTTAATTCGGTAGCTTTTTATTTGGGATAGAGTTCTATTTTCTATTTTATATCAAGTATTAAGTTGTAGTTACAGTCTTTATAATAAATATTTTCAGCTGAGACTATAACTGAGCCTTTAAATCTCCTTTGTAGATTTGTAAATGCTTCATAGTGTGCAGTTATTATAAAGTGTTACCGAAAAGGGTTTGTGCATTAGTTAACCTGTTAACGTTTTGTTGTTGTTTTTTTCTACTGGGCTGTTCTAGACATCTGGATAAGATTGCTGTGGGATGACGAGTGAAGTGAAGTTTAAGGTAAGACTTAAAAAAAAAAAAAAAAGCACTGAATCTAGAGGGCCCCATATCCATCTTCGCTTTGAGCCCTCAAATTGCTAAATCCGCCACTGCATCAGGCACTGACATAATACTGGAGGGCAACATCATGGATGGTATTGAAAACCAGCCTCGGGCAGTTTGCCTCACGTTTAGGCTGATGTATGCTTTTCATCTAGATTATCCAACAAAAATTAAGAACATTTATTGACTTCATTCAGAGGGTGCTGCTAAACTTCTGAGTAGGAAATCTGAGGCCAAAACTTCAGAGCCTGAAAAATGCTCTTTTGCAGTATTCCTTGTTGCTTCATTTGTCAGATTACAGCATAAATCATACATGTACAGTGCATTCAGTTCTAAATAGTTGATTCTGGTTGTCTGTTTTAACATTGTACAGTGTTTCCAAGCAGATGGACAGATTGTTTTATATACTTACATTTTTCAAGGCAATTGGTTTCCTGGATTTTTTAAACAAGGACAACTTGCTAAAATTTACAGTGTAGTATCCCATCATCATTTGGTACTTTAAGGCAAGGGAAATCAATTAATTTCTAAAGATGTTTGTACATCTAACAACTTGCTTAAAGAAATCATGCTTTGCCTCAAGGTGCATAGTCCAGAGGTTAAGCAAAGGACGGAACCTGCTTATCAAATCAAGATAATACTCCAAAATTTGGTAGTAAGTTTTGCTCTGGCAAATCTTACAGCAGTTTGTGACAATTTTATAATATATGTGCACCTAGGTATGAATAAATGATACTAGAATCTCAGTAATATCTTTTATAACCATGGGAACTTGCCATGCTGGATCATTCAGTGGTATCTTGGCAACAATAATGAATGATAATAATCTTAATAAATGCCAATTCCCACCAATCCTTTTATGAGAGAAAACTTTTGAAATGTTTGAGGATCAGTTTTATCAGTCCATCTGCATGGAGAATGTCTGTGGATGAACACATTAAGACATAGCGCAAATTCCATTGGAATTATACTTTCAAAAAATTGTGTAAAACGTCTGGTTGGTTGGTCAATTACAAAATGATAACTTAATTTCCCAATAAGAAGACAACCTTTCTTCACACCACAACAGTGTTCTAGAGTAGGATTTCCCTTTACAGATTGAAGATGCAAATCATACAGTAGTTCTCATTTTATTTAAACAGTGGGACTCAAGCATGTCTGCAGAAACACAAAATAACAGTACCTCTTATATTTTCTTCCAACCTTAGGCAAAAAAGTATTTCTGTAATGTTGTGAGATCTTTCAAAAGGCTTTCATGGATTCTCGAGGATTTCAACAGAAAAGTTTCATGGACATATTTGTTACATCATTTGCTTCACAAAGGAGAGCCACATGTTAGGTGTGACCTCAGGTCAGATAGTACATCAGCATTCATATTTACGCCATTTGGCAGATAGCCTTATTCAGAATGACTTATATTTATAAGACAAGATAAGATAAGATGAGATATAGCTTTATTCATCCAACAGTGGGGAAATTTCTATGTTTTAGCAGCAAAGAAAAATGTGCGAATATAAAGTAGGGACACAACATTGTATAAATATAAAAGAAAAAGTAAAACAATACAATAGCTATACTTCCAAATTAATTGCACAGTTAAAATTATGTTATTGCACAGTTTCTATTGCACAAAAAATAAGATATTGAAAGATACTGTAACTATGTTGTAAAATTTTGCCCACATTTATCTGGAGTTTTATCACATTTATTTTATTTACATCTGAGCAAGTGAATATTAAAGCCTAACAGTGGCAACTTGATAGTTGGGTTTGAATCTGAGACCTTCCGCTCAGTAGTTCATTGGCTTAACCACTGAGCTACCCTGTTCCCAGGTATCAGCTATGCCTACTATAAGGGGAATATTTAACATCACGGAAGGATGCTAACTATGGAGTGTTTTAATGTTTTGTCAATACACCCTTTTCAATGTCTTCATTAAAGAACTACTATAAAGTTTGAAGAACAGGCACATACTGAAAGCAGAGGTTCTCCTTTGGATCCAAAGATGAATCAGGCTGAATTAAAGTGAAGTTTTCTAAAAAATATATTTTCCTCTCTTAAATTTTTAATAAAATGGCCAATCAGAATCAAAAGCTGCATTGAAGCATTAGAGTTTGTAACGATCAGATTTGTTTATGGGGCAAATAAAACCTAAAAGGACACCTTTATGGGGCACAGCTCCTTTTCCTTTATCAGCTTATACATTTTTTCCCTATAAAAAGCCCTTTATGCGGCTTTTTAAGTTATGTAGTTCATCTACCAATTCATTGACAATACCTTGGTCTATATTGTACCTAGTTTTTGTCTATTAAAAATATAGTTAAAATATCACTCAATTTTGAATGTACTCTACTGTTAATGATGTGCAGATAAACTGAAGCTGTTCTATCAAGTCACTAACACATTTGCCATAGACATTATAGATGCTTTCCAATTTCAATAATAGAGAATCTTATTATCTTAATACTTTTCACTATTTCACCTAAATTATTTCACTTAAACTCCTTTCCGGACACAACTTTTTAAGGTTGTATATGTGGTCCATGTGATTCCGAAATGGGAAAGTGTGTTGCATTCTCAGGTCAAACTTTGTTTTGCTATTACATCAGATCTTTCCATTAATACTTTCTACAGTCTCATGTCTTTTCAAATGCAAATCAATATGTTGAGAATAGTTCTATTGTGTTAGCATAAAAACAAGTCACAAATTGTATATCTATATTTATTTCTCAAATTGTGTCTATATACATGTGGCGACGGGCTCATAGCCAACGCGCACGGTACCGGAACAGCTTTAACCTCATCCACTAAAAAAGGGAAAAGACGCAGGTTCAGCACCACGGACAGAACAAGAGGCATAATTAAAGGGGCGGAGCGCCACCACTCACCATGCCGGTGAGTGGCGGCGCTCCGCCCCTTTAATTATGCCTCTTTTATAGGGAGCGGCCGACAAGCCGCTCCCTATTCGCTCCCTACCGGCAGCGAATCCTTCACTGTCTGCCTGTCGGCCGCTCCCTATAAAAGGACCGAGACGGCACCTCCCGGTGAGTAGGAAAGAATGTACGCAGATTACTCATGTTGCTCTCCTCTCTCCTTTAGTTTTGGTAGGCTGGTATTTAGGTATCAAAATTATAGTAATCCTAAATCCATAAACTTAGTTTTTTGCTAGATAACACTGTGTTTTGAAATGTTTAATAGAAAATGTAATGTCCTGGGCACGTATTCACAAAGCTTCTTAAGCCTAAAAGTTGCTCCTAGTGACGAAATTCTAAGAAAATTCTTAGAATTATGACATTTTCTTAGAATTTCACCTTAAATTTAGGATTACATCTTAGTAAAGATAAAAATGATTCACAAAACATCTTAGCCCTAAAAACAGCGTCTAAGGTAAAAATTTAACAGAGTAGAGAGGAGGACCTTTAAGCGGCTTCTCAAGCAGAAGATAAAATCTCCATTTTAGATTGTTGGCTACATAACATTCAAAAGTGCAACTTGACTTCCGCTTCCGCCCGCATGGAGTAGACAGCAGAAAGGGAGCTCCTCTGATTATTTAATAGTGATATATACTTAGACAGGACATATCTCTGCAAAGACTTAAAGTAAGGTTAACCGTTAGACTACTTTGAAAGACTTGTTCGAGATGAAACAAAGTTCAATCAAAAAACTAGTGCAGAAAACGCCACGAGCCACATCTGTGGAGGGTGGCGGAGAAGAAATGGCGGATCAGGCGCAAGAGTTAAGTTCAACTATCTCTCTTAAAACTCTCCGAACAGAGCTTCAAGCACACCGAAAAGCAGTTACAGGTGATATTCAGACTCAAATTGAAAACCTACAAGAAGAAATTAAGAAAGACCGGGAAGAAACAAAAGCAGATATCAAACAACTTCGGGAAGAACTTTTCGCTGAAATATCGAATCTGCATAAAGAACACGTGAACTTTAAACACAACTGTACAGAGATTGAGAAGTCATTAAGCGATACGATGGATCGGGTAGCTGTATTAGAGAATTCGCAAGAGATGCTGAAAAAAGAATGCAAAAAGCTGCTCGAGAAATGCGCTGATTTGGAGAATCGCAGCCGACGGCAAAATTTGAGGTTTATTGGAATCAGTGAAGGGGCTGAAGCAGGTAACCCCTCTCGGTTCATCATGGAGCTCTTAACGGAGTTATTTGGAATCGAAAGCCTGGGTGGGTCTCCTGTGATCATTGACCGAGCGCATAGATCTCTAGCGCCAAAGCCGAAACCGGGAGACAGACCGCGAGCAATAATAGCTCGCTTTCATTACTGCTCAGATAAGGAAAAGGTGCTTAACTTGTCTAGAAGCAAAGGCCGACTGAGCTACAAGAGAACACCACTGCACATCTTCTCTGACATGAGCCCAGAAGTCAGCAAACTACGTGCAGCATACAACCCCGTGAAGGCCAAACTATGAGACGCCGGAGTGAGTTTGTTCTACCCCGCCAAGTTAGCGATCACCATAAACGGCTCCAGGCTCACATTTGATAATCTGCAAGAGGCTGAAAAATATGTGAAAGAAAAGATACTTCCCAATGTCGACAAAGAAAAGGTTTAATTAATCTACTGAACTTACAATTGATTTATTTAATTGTCATTTTCTCTCTCTCTCTCTCTCTCTCTCTCTCTCTCTCTCTTAACCATACACCAGTGCAAATCTTCCTGTTTGCACTGGTGTATGGTTAACCCATAAATAATGTAAAAATTAAAATGATTAAAATAACATGATAGACTAAGGAACAGAATCCTGTTTAGTAGGAGCTTAGTGGTAAGTCAAGTGCCCTTGTTCGTTGAAAGTGTACTGGGCTGTTTGTTTTTTTTGTTGTTGTTGTTGTTGTTCTACAGTTGGGAAAAGAATGGGAGGGTTGTTTTTTCGTTTGTTTGCTTGTTCTGCTTTGTTTCTCCCTGGGGGTTTCTTTTCTTTTTTCCTTTTTTCCTTTTTTTTTAAAATTGATATCAGATGTTTAAACTTTAACTATGACGAGAAACTTAAATAATATTCAGAGTATTCATGATTCTGTTAAATTTGTCTCATGGAACTGTAAAGGTCTTAATGAGCCGGTTAAACGTGGTAATATTTTATCCTACCTTAAAAAATTGAATGCCGATATTGTATTCCTACAGGAGACTCATTTGAAAAACGAGGATAGACTTAGACTTCGAGGAAGATGGGTGGAGCATGTATTTCATTCTAACTTTAATCTCAAATCGAGAGGAGCAGCTATATTAGTTAGAAAAAACCTCTCCTTTATTTCTGATAAAGTCATTTCAGATGTCAAAGGACGATATGTGATAGTGCAGGGGAAATTATATAATTCATCAGTTATTTTAGCTAGTATATACGCACCTAATGTGGATGACGAACAATTTATTTCTGCGGTTCTGAACAAATTGCCCAATTTAAACACACACAAATTAATAATGGGAGGAGATTTTAACTTTGTTTGTAACACATCTCTAGACAGGTCATCAAAAAGGCAAATACCATTATCTAAATCAGATAAGAAACTTAATTCTTTTTCCAAAACTTAAGGAGTTGTAGACCCGTGGAGGTTTAAATTCCCAAATCAACGTAAATATTCATTTTTTTCAGCAGTACATCACTCTTACTCTAGGATTGATTTTTTTTATGATAGACTTTAAACTAGTATCAAAAATAAAGTATTGTGATTACGAGCCTATAGTTCTATCAGACCATAGCCCAGTGGTTCTTCATCTATCTTTCGAGAATAAATCAAGTGCACGAACATGGAGACTGAATAATAATTTAATGACGGATAAAACCTTAATTGAGCGAATTAATGATAGCATACAAATGTATTTAACTACAAATAATACAGCTGAAGTGTCAAAATCCACTCTCTGGGAAGCATTTAAAGCGTTTATAAGGGGATGTATTATTTCATACGGGGCTTTTGCTAATAGACAAAATAGAGAACAAAGAAAGAAATTAATAGATGAAATAGCCTCAGTTGATCATGAATATGCAATTTCCGCCTCGCCAGAATTATATAAGAAACGAATATCTCTCCAAACGGAATTTCAAACACTCTCCACAGGAGAAACAATTAATAACTTAAAGAGAACTAAAGCTACCTTTTTTGAGCATGGAGAAAAAACTGGACAAATTCTAGCTCGGCAAATCAGAAAAGAAGCTGCATCACGATTGATTACAGAGATCAGGATGGAGTCAGGAGATGTTACACACGACTCTCAAAAAATAAATGACACTTTTAGAGACTTTTACAAAAAATTATATACCTCAGAGACTATAGACAATGAATCCTTGATTGGAAACTTTTTTAAAGATTTGGAAATGCCAATTGTTACTACAGAAAACAAAGATTTTTTGGAATAACCTATAACTCAAAAAGAAGTTATACAAGCGATTCATAGTATGCAGAGCTCTAAAGCTCCGGGCCCTGATGGGTTTACGACAGAATTTTATAAAAATTTTTCAGAACATATAGCCCCTTTGCTACTTGGAGTGTTTAATGAATCCCTTGACACTGGATATTTGCCACCGACATTTTATAAAGCACATATCTCTTTAATATTAAAACCAAACAAGGATCCACTGGACCCAAATTCTTATAGACCTATCAGCCTTTTAGATGTAGATAACAAAATATTTGCAAAGATATTAGCTACACGACTCGAAAATATTCTCCCCTCAGTAATTTCTACTGATCAGACGGGCTTTATTAAAGATAGACTTATTTTTTTTCAACATTAGAAGATTATTCAATACCATTTATTCCCCACCACCAGATCCTAAGTGCTCCGAAATACTTATCTCACTTGATGCAGAAAAGGCTTTTGATAGGGTGGAGTGGAAGTATCTTTTCTCCACCCTATCAAGATTTGGATTTGGCCCTAAATTTATCTCAATGATTCGGCAATTATATATAAATCCCCAAGCCTCAGTACAAACGAATGGAATAAATTCTAATTACTTCCCACTTAACCGTTCCACGAGGCAGGGATGTCCTCTTTCCCCCCTTTTATTCGCTATTGCCATAGAACCCTTGGCCATTGCTCTTCGTGCTCATAATAGTTATAAAGGTATAACAAGGGGACAGAAAGAACATAAAGTGTCACTTTACGCGGATGATCTCTTACTATATATAACTGACCCTTCAAAATCGATACCTATTATTATGGAAGTTCTGGAGAAGTTTAGTGCATTTTCTGGATACAAAATTAATCTTAACAAAAGTGTATTGTTTAAAATCAATCAAGGAAATGCCTCCTGTGCGCCTTATGATCACCCTTTTAAAGTGTTGAGTACATTTAAATATTTAGGGATCAATATAACAAAAGAATTTTCAGCCTTATTTAAAGAAAACTTTTTAAAAATCTATGATCAGACCCAAGAAAATATAAAAAAAATGGGAGACATTACCCATTACACTAGCAGGTCATATTAATATCATAAAAATGAACATTTTACCAAAGTTTTTATTTTTGTTTCAGTGTATCCCTTTCTTTATTAATAAGGCATTTTTCAAAAAGCTTGATAAAATCATACTTCAGTTTGTTTGGAACAAGAAGACCCCACAAATTAAAAAAGTTTATTTGCAAAGGCCTAAACCCATGGGAGGCATGGGCCTACCAAATTTTCAGTTATATTATTGGTCTTGTAATATAAGAGCCCTTTCATTTACACTACATAACTCGCTAACCGACTGGTCAGAAATAGAAAATCATTCATGCTCCCCCTCTTCATGGCCTGGACTAATTTATTCATCTTTACTATCCTCTTCTAAAATTAGGTTTCCAATCCTGTAGTAAAACATTCCTTAAAAATTTGGTTACAAGTAAGAAAACACTATAAATGGTATGCAGGCTCAATCAAAGCCCCTCTAACTGCTAATCATTCTTTTCCTCCCTCGGTCCTAGACGCGTCATTTGCTACTTGGTATGAAAAAGGTATATGTACATTTAAAGATCTGTTTGTGAATAGGGTCTTTTCTTCATTTCAGCAACTACAACAGAAGTCAGACTTACCAAAATCTCAGTTTTTCAGATATTTGCAAATACGCAACTTTATCCTAAAAAACTTTCCATCATTCCCCAAAGAACCACCAGATTTACCAATGGACTTACTGTTTTTGAACAACCCATTTATAAAAGGCGGAATATCTACGATTGTGATGAAACTTTCCCAGTTTGAAAGTGATGTCTCACTGGAATACATTCGAGAAGCTTGGCAGAAAGACCTTGGTTTAACCATTTCAGCAGAGCAATGGGATCAAGCGCAAAATTTGGTGCATTCCTCTTCAATCTGTGCCAGACATGGACTTATTCAGTTTAAAATTTTACATAGACTCCATCTTTCTAAAGAAAGACTTTCTAAGATGTTCCCAACTGTAGATTCTTCATGTGACAGATGCGGTCAACTGGAAGCCTCAGTGGGGCACATGTTTTGGAATTGTCCGAAGATATATGAATACTGGTGCTCAATCTTTCAAACTCTGTCAGATATCATGGAAAGACCCATCACGCCGGATCCATTATTGGCGCTTTTTGGGATTAAAGAGGAGGGTTTGATGATAACAACAAGTCAACACTCTATGATCGTATTTGTTCTACTTCTGGCAAGACGATTGATTCTGCTGAATTGGAAACAGAAAAAACCCCCAACTCACTTTGCTTGGTTAAGAGGAGTCATGCAATACTTGCAATTAGAGAAAATAAGACTGGCAATGACAAACAAAGTGTATAAATTTCAGAAGATCTGGAAATGTTTTATAGATTTCTTTGAAAGTAATAAAGTGTTATTTCCATCTGATATAAATCAATGAACCCCCCCCCCCTCCCAATTTCTTTTTTATTTTATTGAATTTATTTATTTTAGTTATCTTTTTTTGTTTGTTGTTGGTTTATTTTTTATTTTATTTTATTTTTATTATTTTTTATTATTTATATTTTTAGATATATATTTTTCTTTTTTTAGGGAAAACAGGGAAGGGAGCACAAGTCACTTTTAATTATAAAGAATACAATTTAATGTCTTTTTTATATTATTATTATTATTTCTGAATGCTTGTAATTATATTCTGACTTGCTCTGTTGTTGAAAAACCAATAAAAAAATTAATAAAATTTTTTTTAAAAAGTGCAACTTAAATAGACTGTCCTGCAATCATGTAAATTGGTAAAAAGCTTTTTTTGCTCCCATCTATGTACAGTAAAATGGATTACAAGTAATAATCATTATTGTAAATAAATGTGAGAACTTAAATATAGTAATTACTGTGAGGAAATTGGTTGCTTCAAAGGTAGACACATTTTAAACATTTCGCTGTTTGATCTGATTAACTTTAAGATATTTAGCCTATAACATGAATTAGGGTGTAGTCATGATTATACAATTTCTTTATATACAAAAATTATGAATTCACTCTGTTCTATTATCATGTATTCTATTTTCACAAAGAGCGCATTTCAAGACCTTTACAGAGGTTAGGGATGATGCAACAATTCAAGGACTGTGATTGGTTGATAAAAAAAAAAAAATCATCCAGTCACAGTCCTTGAATTGTTGCATCATCAGTAGGGGTTAACCACACATCCTCACTAAGATAAAGGTTTTTGTACTTTCCTTACCCAGAGAAGTTTCCTAAATCAATTTTAGTCTAGGAATCCCAGCTAGGACTTTTTAGGCTAAGATAGGAGCTCTTGGAGAGAATTCTAAGAAGCTTTGTGAATATGGGCCCTGGTCTTTACCCTTTTGTAAATGGTAGATGCCAAATTGGGTGGAGCCCAGGGTGAGCAAATGGCTTCAGGCAGCCATTTTGGAGAGGGAGTGGAGAGTGTGTTTGGTGTGGTTAACTGTAAGACAAGTTAGGGCCTGTTGATTGGTAAAGACAACTTCTCATTAAGTAATATTTGTAAATAGTATTGATTTATTTTTGTTTGTTTGTTTGTTTGTTTTTTTATCTTTTCTTCTATTTTTGTATTTTGTACACTTTGAGAAGCCACATGTTTGCACTTTGGGAATAAAACACAAACCATCTTGAACTGTGCATTTTGCCCCTGTTGCATTTTTATACCTCTGTCCGCTGGTACATCCTAACAATGATGCTACAACATGGTTTCTCTTCTGGAAGGTTCTTCTCAGAGAAATGCTGGACCTCTTTCAAAGTGACCATTGGGTTCTTGGTCACCTCCCTGACTAAAGCCCATCTCCCCCTTATGCTCAGTTTGGCCAGGCAGCCTACTCTGAAAAGTTCTAATTCACAACTTCTTCCATTCAATGGAGGACCTTCAATGCTGCAGAAATGTTTCTGTACCTTTCTCCAGACTACAATACAGTCTTGGGGGTCTACAGACAATTCCTAGTACTTAATCAAACAATTACCATTATAGGGTAATGCTTGTAGAATTTTGAGGAAATAATTAATTTAATCCATTTTGGAATAAGACTGTAACATAACAAAATGTGGAAAATGTGAAGCGCTGTCAATTCTTTCCAGTTGCACTGTAACTTTGCATTGATTTTCAGTCACTCTTTGTCCTAAGGAGAAGTCGACCCAAATTTGAATGAATGACACTCTCTTTATCACATATTAATAATAGACATATGAATAACACTGACTAATTGCATTATATATCTGCTGCTTAAACTGGCAAAGCAAACATACATTCTTTTTTATTCTCTGCCCAGTTATCATAATCATTTCTGGCCGCCGGAGAAAAAAGTTCAGTGAACTCAACATTTGCATAGACAAAAGGGGGTGTATTGCATTACTGCATCTTTCCGACACTGCAAGTCTAGTTCAAAATATCAGTCAAATATCAGAAAAGTGGGAGTTCCAGAGTGTTAGTTAACACTATAGTGCAGTACAAATGCACCTGTGCAAATGTTGTTTAGTGTATTTTGCATGTTTATTATGGAAAAGACAGCTATTTTATGAATATTATGGAATACACTTCCGCAGTTTTTGTAAAAATGGAGAGTTCCGATGCAAAAATAGTAAGAATTGGTAGTTTTCATTCACCCACAATTTATTATCCCTGCATTAGGTCATTGTATTATTTATGTACTTAATTCTCTCATGCAGCACAGCTCTAGAAGTGCTTATTCGTCCCCAGCCATTCACATTTATGAATGAACAAAAACATTCAACTGACCCAGTTAAGTTCTGGGGCTGACATTTTTTATTTTTACATACCAATATCAAATTAGCATAGGCATGGTCTAGTATGTGGTAGGCTAGCGGACCCAAAATCTTACTCAACCTGGAGGATGCAATCAGTGTTTCAGAAACATTTTGTACTTTCTCATAAATTTTCTCTCTTTCTGTAAGATGATAATATATGCCTAAATCTCTGACCATCATAAGTGTAATTCATTTAGACAGTGACTGACTGCATATCCAATCTGTTTCGGCACTGGAGAAGCAGCTTATTACCTATCCTATATGAGATACCGGCAGCCTCTTGGAACGGGTGCATCAGCTGGCTTTACTGAAAGACCTGCTGTGAATGTAATCAATAAGCATTTGTCTCTAGTTATTTACGCAATTCCTTGATACACAGTGTCGAAAATTAAAATGGCAGGTATTAATAACAGTGGAAATCATGACAATGCTGAGGGACAGATGGTGATGGAGATTTGGAAATGTGTGTGTGTGTGTGTGTGTGTGTGTGTGTGTGTGTGTGTGTGTGTGTGTGATAATCTATGCCAATATATATGCCAACACAGGTGTGCATTTTTTTATGTTAAATATACAATTCCTGCACACCCATGAAACAGATGTTAGTATTAGATTTAATTTGCTAAATTTTAGTTAATCAGGATTTTTACTAGAACTATGTAAGAACAATGTCCCTATGTAAGATAGGAAGGTCAGCAGTTTGAGCCCCATCTCCACAAGGTTGTCATTGTTGGGCCCTTGAGCATGGCCCTTAACCATATCTGCTCCAGGAGTGCTGTATCATGGGTGAACCTGCAGTATGACCCCAGCTATGCTGGGATATGTGAAGAAATAATTTCACTGTGCAGTAATGTATATGTGGCAAATAAGGGCTTAACTAACTAGAAGTGCTGCTAAAGCCATTGTCCTTTTTCTTCCAACATTGATTATAGATTTTACTCTATGAAAGTAATGCATAATCTCACAACATATTTCCAGTTTTGTTTTTGTTTTATTTTCTCCAAAGAGCACTTTTATCATTGGGTGATTTCTGCCTAACAGTAGTTGTTATAATATCACTATGCTTGTAAAATGTTAGATGCTCAACTAATCATGTTAGCACTATTATTTTAAGGTACTGTAATTGGAGGTCTAACTAGTAATGTCACAAGCAAAGGTGCAGATGTTGTCTAATGCTTTCTATTTAGTTGTTTCCCTATTTTGCAGTTTATCTTTGGCTTTAAAGCAAAGTGTCCAATAACAAATGTATTGGAATGCTTGCATAGCCTGATTAAAGACATGTTAGGCTAATCCTTAAATCTAATTTTACACAAAAAATAATTAATTAAACAAAACACCAGATTATCTTTTGTGGAATGTCCAAATTAGATGGAAAAGGTGTCACATGACGTGACTGCCGTGGTAGACCCAAGTGCAGATGAGCAGCAAGAAGAGATCCGTTGAGGCTTGTTTTGACAGGACAGGCTTAAATCCGTGCATTTGACAGTTAGATTGGAAGCCTGCTTGTGCTGGCACGTGCATTTTGAACTGAATGCGGCGGCAGAGCGCCGGCGCGATGTGGCTGAGCTCCGTGCAGAGAGCAGGCATGTGTAACTTGAGCTTGTGTGTAATGTGGAAGCGGAGCGTCGATGCGATGTGCGTGAGCTCCGTTCAAAAAGCCGGCGTGTGTAACTTGAGCTCGTGTGGAATGCAGAAGCGGAGCGCCGATGCAATGTGAATGAGTTCCGTGCAGAGAGCCGGCATGTGTACTTTGAGCTCGAGCAGGTTTGCAGGCGACGCAGATGCATAGGGATTACTCGTGGTTGTGAAACAGGCCACATGTTGTTTTGGGGCATGTGCACTTTTAACAATGAGGAAGGTGATGGTTTCAGTATGGTTGCCAGAAAAGCATAGAGTAACAGGGGCAGTGCGTTGAGTAATTGGTGAAAGTTTGCTTCCATCAAGCGCCTGAACATTAAATGGTTGACTGACTGGTAAAAATGGAATCTCCAATTGAGAGGCCGTGGCTGAGGAGATTGGGTTCTGGTCGGCTCCAGAGTCCACTAGGGCATACGTGATATGAGACTGGTTTTCATGGGTTAGTGTGACAGCAAAGCATGATCGTTTATCTGAGGCAGAGGTAAATGTGTGGTTTCCCAGGGTCCCCAGCACTACCAGGGGGGCTCCGTTGTCCCTTCGTCGTTGCCGCTCCTTTGGCGAGATGTGTATGCGGTCAACCTGCATTGCTTCAGGGGATAATTCGGGGTGCCTGAGGTGGTGGCCGGAGCGTATGGCCTGGGGGTTTGATGTTCCTCTTGCCGGGTCTGTTTACGGGCGTCTGTACGGATCGCTAGGTCAACTAGCCCCTGCAGATCAGATGGAAGCTCACAGGCCGCGAGCTCATCCTTGGTTAAATCAGAAAGCCCATGAAGAAAAACATCAAAGAGTGCTTGCTCACCCCAGCCACTAGAGGGAGCCAAAGTACGAAAATTGATAGCATAGTCTGAGACGGAGCGGGATCCCTGGCATAGCTGGAGTATTTGGCTCGCTGCCTGGTGTCCCGTGGATGAGCGGTCGAAAACTCTCCTCATTTTATCAGTGAACGCTTTGAAGGTCATACAGCAGGAAACCTGAGCATCCCATAGTGATGTTCCCCACTCCCTTGCTTTCCAGGAGAGGAGAGTAATGACATAAGCGATTTTTGACCGTTCTGTGGGGAATGAGGAGGCCTGCAGCTCAAGCACGAGAGAGCACTGAGAGAGAAAAAATCAACAAGGGATCCCCATTGTAGGTAGGCGGTGCAGGGAGATGTGGCTCATGACTAAAAGTATGCACAGGAGTGGGGGCAGACAAGGGGGTGCTGGGTGCGTTTGCTGAACCTGGTTGGTGAGCAATGTGAAGATCTCTGTGAGAGTTAGGAGAGTGTTCATGATCTGTTGAATTTCCTGCTGGTGAGTATTCAAGAGAGTTTCTTGACTTTATTGCCTCCCTTCAGGCGAGTAGTCTCTGTTGGGTCTAGGTTTGGCCAGATTATACTGTCACGGGACGTGGCTGCCGTGGTAGACCCAAGTGAAGATGAGCAGCAAGAAGAGATCCGTTGAGGCTTGTTTTGACAGGACAGGATTAAATCCGTGCATGTGACAGTTAGATTGGAAGCCTGCTTGTGCTGGCACATGCATTTTGAACTGGAGGCGGAGCGCCGGCGCGATGTGGCTGAGCTCCGTGCAGAGAGCCGGCGTGTGTAACAGAGGCAGAGGTCGAAGCCGGAGAGTGGGGGGAAAAGTCAATGATCCAGGCTCGTGGTCGAGAAACAGTTCCAAAGGTCAGTACCGAGAAGTTCCGAGATGGCGAGTGATCCATGACGTGAGGCAAAGATGTGGTCATTGAAACGAGGCGAGGTGGAAAACGAGAAGGCAAGACGAGACAGAATGCTGATGGTGAGTGCTACATGGTGAGTGCACAATAATCTGGCGAGGAGGTGTAGTCTGAGTGCGAGTTAAATAGAGAGGAGAGGTGATTATGGATTGAGTACAGGTGTGCTGAGTGGAGAATGAGGCGGTGGAATGAAAGCAGTGGGGCGGATCATGGAACCGGGGTGTACAGGTGATCATGACAGGCCTGTGGCTTGGCGGGTCGTGACAAAAGGTGCAATTCCAAAACAAACTGTGAATATAATTAAATCAAGTAAAACATATAAATTTGATTTTTCTAGAATTTTAATATTAATAAAGTATATTATTATTATTTGTATTATTTTATTTATATTTATATTCTATTTACTCCGTTTATCCCAAATATATTAGATTCTAAGCATGTATTTGTGCTGTTATATATATATATATATATATATATATATATATATATATGTGTGTGTGTGTGTGTGTGTGTGTGTGTGTGTGTGTGTGAATAATTTGTGGCGATATCAAAACACTTGTAAACCAAAGTGAATTTGTACTTAGAAATAATGAAAACTCAGATTATTTGTTCCACAACCCAAAAAGTAAATATATAAAATTATTAATACAAAATATAAAGTAAAAATAAAACAAATTAACCTGCACTTTATGTTTGAAAAGAATCAGGTGTGTGTGTGTGTGTGTGTGTGTGTGTGTGTGTGTGTGTGTGTGTGTGTGTGTGTGAAGGAGAGAGGAGGAGGGGTGTGAGTGAAGGGGCATGGTGTCCAATGACTTGCGGACACACAGCAGAACGGAATAAGTGCAGACTGACAAACAGAGAGAGAGAAAATGGATCTTTAACCTCTCTAATGAGACTTTCTTTTGCTTTACACACGGACACCCACGTGCATTATAATAAACAGTATACGCGTGCTGTACACATACACACATACAAACACAAAATAAAAAAGGCTTTACACACGTCCGCATGGATGTTGAATATACCAGTGAGAGGCTAAGACTCTATGACTGAGCCGGGGAGACGATTACGCACAATTCCACAGCGCAAGAGAGAGAAAAACCATTGGCTCAGTTGTGAATACATGATACTCAACGTCAAAACAAGAAGCACGTGTGCTACATGATCAAGACTAGTTTTTCAATTCAAATAAAAAAAAATCTTTGCTCGTCTCGTCTTGTCTTTTTTTTTTTTTTTTTACATAAAACCATTATAAAAAGAACTGTTGTTGAGACGTTGACTTCTGCATCCCATTACAATATGATTTAATGTAGAAAACACTGAATAATTAAAAAACTACTTTTCACAGTCTGCTGTTGCCCATTTCATGGCTATTCCTGTGAGCATATTGATGAATTGGATGAAGCAGTTAAACACAGAAGACAGTAGACAGGAGGCATGTGTAAGGTCAAGTTCAAGTGCTTTGTACATACCGGGTGGAAGCAACGGGCGCTCTTTAAAAGCTGTGCAGAAGCTGTAATCGGCGTCCTTTGATAAGACTTCAACATCAGTGAGTTCTGTCGGCACGACGTAGTTGGGACACCCTACATTGTACCCGCAGTGTGTGTGAGTGTGCGTGTATGTGTGTGTGCAGGAAGCGACCTGCACTGTCTGTACCACTGTCACAATATGTAGGATGGATTTATGTAAAACAAATGGCAGTATGTTTGTCAGGATGAGACACAATTATGGAGTTCGACATAGCCATGACTGGAAGCACAAGCGTAGGAGTTGATGACCTAGAGTTTACTAATAAATTGCTCCATGAATTGTGCAAATGTTTCAAAGTTCTACCAGAGTTGCATGAGATCCATTTTGCAAAATTAAGCGTTGCTCAAGAGAACCTCTCAAACATTAACATCTTCTGCTGTGTCCATGTTTGATAAGGTATTCTGTTAGAAAAAAAATATTGGGAGAAGCAAGTGCAGTTCAACGGTTTTCGAGTCATCCAAGCAATCACAGCAGGCAAGGATAATTCAAGATCAGTATTCAGAAAACAGGTAAGGATCAAGCAATTTACAGCGCGCAAATACTAGGTTAGGCTAAACTCAGCAAGTTGAACTAACACATGAAGGCAATAATGATAATATGCTTAGTAACAAACTGGAAAGAGATACAGGTAGTGCATACTTCTTAACAAGGATGTTTCTAGGATTGTTCTTATGTGTGTCTGTTTACAATAAACCTTGATCTCTAATGAAAGCTAAGCCCTCTAAGGTTTCTTGTGCAACTTTTAAATTAAATGTAAGTCATTTTGATAAAGCCGTTAATATATATTTTTTGTTTTATTAATGTTGCCTACAATAAAATTATAGAAACTGTGCAGATATGAAGGCAAAAAAATAGACTCTTATTTTGAAATATGTAGACAGATTTTTGTAAACCTCTTTCTCATGCTTGAAAGAAGTGCCAGGTCACGGCCAAAGTCATTTGTCACTGGCTTGAGTTTCAGTTACTCAAAATCAGCCTAAAAAAAAAAAAGCCTCTTAAGGTTCAGTGCCATGTATCTAGTCAAAAGAAACTTTTAGGTGGCAATGGAGTCTAGGCTAGTGAACATAAAGGAATTTTTAAAAGCACATACTGGACTAAATTTGGCATGAAAAAAAAAAACCCTGGGAAATCAGGGCAGATGTTTCAAAAGTTTGACTGCAGTCATTTGTATTGGAAAGAAGAGTAGAAGGTAGAGCAAATATCCTAGCACTAGTGTTAACTGACTGTGTGCTAGACATAAGTTTAGCCAGCATCCCCTGTTGCCTGATATCATTCAAAAAGCTGGAAATCCAATGACAGATAAGAGACTGGTACTGGGAGTTGAGTGAGCTTGGTGTGAAAGGAGCCTGGGATTATACGCACATCTTTTTCACAGATTGTCAGGACTGAACAGCCAGTGGTGGGGGAGGGGGTTCTGAAAGTGCTGTAGATCGAATGGCTGAAGTGAAGTCATTGAAGGTGTTAAATGGGGGTGCCAAATGTGCAGTAAACTCAGGTCATCAGCCAGATGTTTGTTTCCTACAGCATGGGGGGGGGGGGGGGGGGGGGGTGTAGGGGGTGGTCTCCTGTAGCAGGTGATGTGCTGAATGCCTCTCCACACTAATGCAGGGTTGTTGACTGAGTTGCTCCCTGGGCTTAATGTACAAGATTCCTCTTTGACATGTCAAAGCTGCTTTATTTTTTTACTCAAACTGCAATTTATTATTATTGTATGTGCAGAAGGTCCTAATGGGCACACATACTGTATATTTTTGCATAAGTTGATGTAGGATGTCTCAGTGTCAGTTCATTTGTCAAGGTCAGAAAATGCAGTTTTGAAAACACTCGAATCTGTGCATTCAATGCAGACCAGTAGCTTCTGCTTTGCCTCTCTGGCCCACCTCTTCACAATTTTAGCTGCTGGCTTTGCAGGTTGAGATAAGATGAACCATGACGTGACCAAAGAGTAAATAAAATGGTTTACAAGAAGAGAGATTCTATATGAACATTTCTTGTTTTATCCTAAGCAGTGTGATGTTATTAAACCAGCTTCCATTTATGTAGAATATAATTCCACCTTTTAATTGCGAACAGACTAAAGCCCAGCAGACATATACCCAGGATATATACAGTCCAGGAGTCATGTTTCAGTGAAGCACAGAACAGCAGAATAGAGTGTGAAAAATTAATATTATTATTTAGAGTTGAAGTTCATCCATGTTGTTGGCAAGAGAGCGCAGATTCACTAGATGGAAAGACAAAGTAACATGCTGTTTTCTCTCTGCTGTAACTTTACCAACAAGTCCAATATTTTACATGTAGTAGTTTATTTTGGATCAAACAACATGATCCAGCATGAAACTATTCCATCCATCGATAGTTTAGAGAATATAAAACAATATGGCAGTCACGAGCCAGCCTGATCACCCTAGTACTTCCAGGTCATAACTCCCATCCATGCTGTTTCCCGCTCTCCCAGCCAATTAACTGATTTCACCTGTCTCTAATCAAGCTACTGTCCGGCAGCTTTACAAGAAAGCAAGAGACTTCACTCCATGCCGATGTCTCTTACGTGCGTGCCTCCAGTCCTGTCATTATTTTTGATCAGTAAGTTCTGTGTTTGATCCTGCCTGCCTTTGGATTATCGCCTGTTTTCTGATTTTGCCTTTGTGTATGACTTTGCATGTTTATCGACCTTTGATCATGGACTGCGCTTCCGGATTTGGTCGCTCTCACTGCTTTGACTTTGTTACCAACCCTGCCTGCATTTCGGATTTCCTCCTCACGTCTCTGGATTGGAAACCTCTGTGGATTTACCCGGTATCTGACCCTGCCTGTCATTTCATTCACGCTACACTTCACCTCCACGTCATTGGGGATTCTCCTTCTGTACCCGGAAGTCTCCAAACACTCACTAGGCTACCACAGCAACACACTACCGGCTCCGCTTGTATGACCAGGTGCTTTACCTTTCACATTAAAATAAGCATAAACCTCCATAGTGTGTTGAGTCTGCTTTTGGGTTTACTATTCCCCAGCTCCTGACAATGGCAAGGGGGAACTATCCTCATTGGCCACCTGTGATTAGTGGAGATTAAAAATCATTAAGGGAAAGTGGTAATGACTGAATACTCATTTATTTATTAAACTTTGTACAGACTTTGATTAAGTTATAGCTCCATGACTTTAACATGAGGAAAGACACACAAACATACATAGAAGGCAATTGCCTTGGCATTGTAAGAAATTTACAGGCCAAATAAAATACTTCACATTGCTGTTTAGTTGTTATTGTGACATTGTGTACCCAGTTTAAAATCTTATGTTGATTTAACATGTAATTCAAATATTTAAGTCAGCAGAATTAGTATTGAGTGTGGGCTCAATTAATTATATTTAGTTAGGGTTGACTTAGCCCAACCTTTCAACTACTCAAAAAAGCTAGTTTCTGCCATTGTCAATTTATGTACTGTAGTTATTTGAATTATTTTTTTTATATATAAAAACAAGTTGGCCTAACAATACCTCAACAATTAAAACATACAAACATTATTTAAAAACAAACTTCTAGTTAAAGTTAAAACAGTGACTTTGTATGAAACAAAAGGTTCTGTTTTGCTTAAAGGTCAGTAAAATACCTGTAGAACACCAGCTGCTTATCAGTCTCTTATTGATTCTTTTATATTACCATATCATGACCATTTTTAAAAACTAGCAAAGATGAACAGTATTTGTCTTTTCCCCCCAATGTGTCAGACACACAAAAAAAGGTTTTTTAGCCACAAAAGTTTCTTAACATGCGAATCTGAGGGAAGCATGTCTCTCCGAGTCCAATTAAATCATTTGAATGGCTTCAAAGAAGTCTTTTTGAAATTCAATGTACAGAGCACAGAACTGACCATTTTTAACCAATTATGCAAACTTGACTGAGAAAATAAAGATGGCAACAAATGGTGGATTTTATAGTTGTTTGTGGCAATGTAAATATGCAATTTATTATCAGCAGTTGTCTTGGTTTAGTCATTATTTACACTGATAAGCCATGACATTAACACCACATCCCTGCTGAAAAAAACAGCATAGACCAGCATGACTTGTATGCTGATTTATATGGAAGACCAGTGCATGGTGCATAAAGACATTTTCAATGGATCGCCGATTTCATGAGTCAAAATGGAAAATCAGTGAAAAAAGAGAGCGGCATACTCCACAGAGGCCGAGATGGAGGTTTAAATGCAGCATATGTAGAACACAAGCCAATAATGAAAAAAAGAAGAAAAAAAAAGCAATACAACTGCATCGGCTAAAGAACAAGAGTTGGCTTGGCAAAAAATAACAGGCAGAGTAAATGTGAGTATTGAATAGCAAATTTGACATAGACTTCCCTTTTATTATATACTGTAAACACTAATGCTCAAAGTAATTAAACACATTGAGTACTGTTAATGTAAATAATTGCAATTAAGTAAAATGAATAGACCTTTCTGAGTATTTTGATATTTTAAGTAATCGTGAGTACGTAAGTAACAGTAACCCTCACCTTAAGATTCCTCCTTCTTAAAATCTATAGAGCACTGGTGGCTCAGTGATTAAGTGTTTCGCCTACCGTGTGAAAGACCCGGGTTCGATTCCCAACAATTTATTTAAAAATATATATATAGTTTACTTAAAATTGGAAACATCATTACTTAAAAAAATTGATGTAACTGACTACCTCAAATTTTGAGTTTTGCAAACTTAATCGGGTTTACGGTGTGTGTAAAGTGTTTAAGTGCCAGGCATAATGTGCGAACGGCTCTACACACCGTTGCTTTTCCCACATGCTCTGTATCACCCACATTGTACAAAAAATGCCACGACGCAAAAAAAAAAAAAAACAGAAGTGCTATGTACACTGTAATAAGTTACATAATTTTTTTAAAGTGATGTTTCCATCAACGATAATTTTTTATTACTTTGTTGAACTTGTTGCAAATCAAATAAATAGTTGCTGCTGTCACCACATCAGACAAGCCAGCCTGGGGATTGAACCCGAGCCATTCACATGGCAGGTGAAACACTTACCACTGAGCCACCAGTGCTCTATAGAGTTTTACTTGGTGGAATTTTAAAGTGACGGTTACTGTTACTTATGTACTCACGATTACTTAAAATATCAAAAAGTTCTGAATACTCAAAGGTCTATTAATTTGAACTAATTGCAATTATTTAAGTTAACAGTACTCAATGTGTTTAATTACATTGAGCATTAGCAATATGCGGTTTCAAGAGATGTGTTAAGTAAATTAACAATTTTCTTGAAAACCGATAACACTCTCAAATAATCATTAGGAAAGTAAGACATCAATACTCGGTCTTAACTTTCTCCCGGCGAAAAAACCTCATATAATTTGTGCCTCCACGTCCACAGGATCATCAAAAGCGCACATCATGCTCAATAAACTTCTGAAACAAACTTACCCTGGAACATAACGAGCAGGTTATCTTCAGAGAGTAAGTTGCTATGGTTACAAACATACCCAGAAAGTTACCTCCATTTTTGGAACTGAAAGTTATATATTTTATCAAACCTAGTATCTGTTCATTGATAAATTATTATATTGTTACAAATGTGTATATTGTATATATTGTTACATATTACACAATGTTAATATTGTTTGTGTTGGCCAATAAAGCTAATTTTATACTGATTGTTTTATATTTTACATATTGGATGACAATCTTCCATTTATTCTGCCTTTTATACCTTACAACAATAGATGGGGTGGTGAACAGCATAGTATCATGGCACTATAATGCAAAATATGTGCTGGTATGCTGTGGACAAGCATCAGTAAAGTGACCAGCATACCAGCAAAATGCTTGCTGGTCATCTGCATACCAGCACCAAAACACAACATATGCTGATATAATGTTAACCAGCTATGCTGGTCTATGCTGTTTTTTTTTCAGCAGGGATTAACACTGCATTAACACTGATTATAAATTGTATACCAATAAATTAGTGACAGGATCATGACAGTGGCGGCTACTGGTCTGTCAAATAGGGGAAGCTCATTTTTGGCCTACATCATAAAATTGTCTATTTATTTAAAAGTAAATTCTGCCCTACATTCCTTTTCAAGAAAATGGTCTGTGACCCTGTTGTACCAACTAGGCGTCTTTTCCAGTGACTTGACCAGTGTCCTCTCAATGGCCAGCAGAGCTAGGCTGCTTAAACGGCCTTGGCCCATTGTGTTTCGGGTGTAGGACTTGAGCCGCTTTAAACAGGAGAAGCTCCTTTCTACACCTGCAGATGTAGCTCCGATTGTTGCCACTAATGAGAACAGTTTGTAAAGCTGAGGCATTGCACTGTCCAACTCCATGTCTTTAAGGAACACCAAGTAATCACACAGCTTTCCCCTGTTACCCTGCAAGTCCTGATCTGAATACAGGACTTGAAGTTCTGACCTCAGTCTCCCTGAATCAAAGTGATGGCCATAACTTTTCAGGACACTTTGGAAGGCCTCCTCTGGAAATACTTGTCTCATGTCATCAAATTTCTCTGGATTGGCTAATTCTAAGAAGAGCATGCTTTCCAAATTTGAAAAACGTTGAGGAATCTGCTCCAAGATGTTATCAAGGAAGGCCATGTACAGATTTCTGTATCGTTCTTGGGGATCCTGCAATTGGGTCAGATGGCGCTTTCTCATGGGCTCATCTCGTGGGTCTGATGTGAGATCTGCTGTTTTGGCATAAACGGCTTGGAAAGCCCCCTCTGACCTCTTCTCTTTGACAAATGCAAGAAGTGTTAGGAACCTCCACTAGAGGTCACTGTTCATGTCTGTCTGTCTTTCTGTGTAGTTCCTGTTGGCTGACTCAGTTTCCCAGAAGGCACCTCAGTCAGGTGATGAGGCTCACCTGAACTGAGGTGGCTCATTAAAACCTTCTATAAATAGCAGTTTGTTCTGGGAAACTGGGTCGAGCATTGTTTGTGTTTGTATTACCGTCATGTGGGCATTCCTTTTTGTTACTTTGAGTTTATATTTGGTTTATGTTTTGTAACCTTAGTTTTCGGAGGGCTCTAGTTTTGTTTTCTTGATGTTCCTTGTGTCTGTGGATTCATGGAGCTGTTTTGTTCACTGTGTAGTTAAGCTGTGTCTCCTCCTGTGTCCTGTGTAAGTACTGTTTTGTCTTCTGGTCTTTTCCCTTGTATGTGTAGCCACATGAGGGCTTAGCCATTAGCAGGGTTAGCCGCTAGTAGGCCTTGATGGCTAGTAGGGTTAGCCCCTAGTAGGGTTAGCCTCCAGTAGGCTAATCTCTAGTGGGAGTGACTGCTAGTGGTTCTGGTCACTAGTAGGTTAGCCGCTAGTTTGGTATAGCCTCATGTGTGCCCTGCCTTTTGTCTTCCGGTCCCCTAGGTCTATACTAACCCCATTAGCCACTAACCCGGTTAGGTCAGCCTCCAGTGTCCCCAGTACAACATGTAGCTACTAACCTTACTAACCCAGCTAGTCTAGTTCCTGTCAGTCTCTGTGCCCCTAGCCCTGTCTCCTGTCTAGCCCTGTCTCCTGTCTAGCCCTGTCTCCTGTCTAGCCCTGTCTCTCCAGTCTCTGTGCCCCTAGTCCGGTCTCTCCAGTCCCTGTCTCTAGTTCCCCTCTGTGTCTTTAGTTAGCTCCGGCTCCATGTTTCCTCATCCCTAGTTCTCTGTCGGTTCCCTGTGTCAGCTCCTGGTTCCCTGTGTCAGCTCCTGGTTCCCTGTGTCAGCTCCTGTGTTTTTCCTGAGCCCTAGTTTTAGTTTGAGTTTGTTGTTTTGGTTCCTTTTTGTGTTTGTTTATTGTGTTTCAAATAAAGTACTATTTCTGTTTGCACACCCCTCTGCCTTCATGCCTACCTTTACGCCCACGGTAACATCAGCCGGTCTAGCAACTACAACCAGCTAGACCCATGACAAGAAGAGATTCAATTCTTTTCTTGCAGTAAAGAACATCCATCGCCCTCTGCTGGACAATATCAAAGACCATCAGTTTCAGAGAAGATTTGTTCATATGTGTACAACATGAACACAAACTCAAAATCCTCCAGTTTCCTCACACAGCCTTTGGCACAATCCAGTGTATCATCCATTGTTGTATCTGCAATGATGTTCTCAAATGTCTGCAGGAGGCCATCATAATTGTTTACCACAGTGCTCACTATCCGTGATGTGAAATTCCATCGAGTAGGAGTGTTTCTGGGCAACCTTGAACAGCCTGCAGACTTCAGAAAAAATGTCCTCTTTGTGGATTTTGAAAAAAAATGTGGCAAATCCAGAGAGTGATGCAAAAAAGATTCTGCACTCAGGCAAGCATTTAGCCCCCTGTGACAGCACCAGATTCAGTCTGTGTGCATAGCAATGCACAAACATTGCACTGGGGGCTATTGCTTTCACTTTGGCCTGCAGACCATTGAGATCTGAAGCCATGACAGCAGCCCCATCATAGGTCTGTGCCACAAGCTTATCCTTAAAATTGTAGCCCTGCATGTTCTCATTTAATATTTCAAAAACGGACTGGGCATCTCGCCTCCCCAGAAACATAAAAAAATCCAATAAAGTGCTCCTGAATTTTACCTGCACTATCCACATAGCGAACAATGACAGAGAGTTGGGCTTGGCAGGATATATCAGTTGTTTCATCCACCTGCCATCCAAAAAAGGGAGCATCCTGAATTTCATCTCTGATCTAATCAGAAATGGTGGCTGCAAGAGCAGATATCAAGTCATTTTGAATAGTATGGGACATACCAGAAAACACAGTTGAGGACTCGAATTGTGTGGAGAGGACAGAGTCATATTTAGCTAATGTTTCTGTGATCTCCCTGTAATTCCCCTTGTTGGATGATTCACTACTCTCATCATGTCCGCTAAATGACAACTTAAGCCGGCCAAGCAAGGATGTCACATCAATAAGGCGGTTTAGGAAGGCCCTGTTTTGTTTGACTGTTTTATGTTTAGCCACTTGAATGCGAGGACCTTCATTTATTGCATGCTCAACCCTGATCCTTCCCATGCAACTTAATCTTGCACATGCACTCACATGTTCATTGCTTTTTTCATGTCTTTTATATGCCCTGACAAAGTTAGACAGATCTCCAAACCCCACCTTTGACCAAACAACACATCATCCGTGAGATGGTTTAATCAAGAGGCATGGTCAGCAGTACATTTTATTTGACACAGCGCTTCCAGTCAGCCAGCTAACTTTGTCATACCAGGAGAGCTGAAAAGACCTCTTATTTTTCCCTATCTTTTGCACTAAATCAATCTTGGGTGTTGATCTGCCATGCTGTTTAATTCTAAGTTTTTCCTCATAAAGAACACTTTCAAATGGCTTCGCCAAAATCAGGTCGACAATATTAGCACTGTCTGCCATCGTGTGCAGGTTCACCCATGACGCTAGCCTAGCCTACTATATGAATGAATGAATGAATGATCTAAAAAAAAACTTTTTAACTCTGTAAAAGTGAAACAAGGAATGTGGTGTATAATTGTGTGAAATGTATGATGAAAATCAAGCAATTTCGCCAAGCAAATATAAAGAAATATGTTGCAGCAGTTTTTATTTCGATTGAACTTCAGAAATCCGCGATGGGACTTCAGTGATTCCTTATAGTACAAAATTGCTGTCAGTCAAAAGGAGATGCAGTCTTTCGACAGACCTTCCAATCATCACGCAGAACCTCGGCGTCCGGGCCAGCCCACTCCTCATTCACCCCCAGAGATGCTGAGCGTCCGTGGGCGGGACATAATCGCAGCGTTTATCCAATGACCGTCTAGTTTCAAAGCACTGAAAAAAAAAACTTTCAAAGCAGCCGCATTGAAGTCAATGGACGCTGGGCTTCAACAGGGAAATGCACTGTGACGCTACGGGAATTTTTAATCAATAAAATGTTAATACAATAGTACATAATTTGACCATTAATTTTGTGACATTATAGGGGAAGCTGAGCTTCCCTTGCAGTCTTAAAGAAATCGCACCTGGATCATGAGCACCCAAGACTCACCCCTGCATGCAGGGACCAAACAACAGCACATCCTTTCTGATCACACATAAAAGCCAATGCAGCACAATTTGGCAAAAATAAATAAATAAATAAAAAACCGAACATACACAATACTGGACATACTATTTTGCATTGTAATGTTATGGCTGATCATTGTACAGGGGAAAATAATTATTTGATCCCTGGCAGATTTTGTAAGTTTCCCCACCAACAAAGAAAGGAAGGGTCTATAATTTTTTATCATGGGTATATTGTATAGGATAGAGAGAGAATATATTTTTTTAAATCCTTCCATTATTTAACTATTACTATTTAATTTCCTTCAAAAATGACATTAAAAACAAAAATGATAAAACATTTAAAAATATTATTGATTAAATGTTAGCTGAAAAAACTGTTGTCCTCAAAAATTTAATGACACGAGATGAGTACTCGTGTCTATCAATTTGATCTATAGTATGCTGGAGAAGATACTCCAAAAAACAAAACAGCCTTCACCAAAGAGTCTGTATCAATAGCATTGCCTCCAACAATGGAAAAGGTCTGTCAGGTCCCTCTTGTCTCATCCCCAAGGAACAAAACATGGAACAATGCTAAAGTCATCTCCATCATCCTCATCATGTTGGTCCACCTATGGATTATACAGCATCACTTAGTGTTGCAATATAACTAACATTTACGCTGAGCATTTTTGTTAAGGACGTACAGCTACATATGCATTTAATGCAAAACATTTTTTCTCTTGTCAATACACAAAAATACATAACGTGAACATGAATTTAGTGTCTATTTTTTAATAATTTACCTTACTATTTAACATGTGAGGGATAACAGGATACGGTGCTCCATCTGGATTTAATTTTGAATAACAAAACAGAATAGGAAAACAATATTAATCCCACACAATATTAATATAAAAAAAATTTAACAATAAAATATGCTTGCTCCTACCACAAGTTACTAAAAAAAGTAAAAACTTACATTAACTTACCATAAAATACTGAGTGCTCTGAGCATGATCCAGTCGGAGGTGAAGAATCCAGAAAGTTCTCCAAAGAATAAACCAACTGCTGGGTCAAAATAACACAACCAGTTTTTTTTTTTTAACAGACAGAAACAGAAGATATATTAAGACTGCCATTAAACATATCCCAATAGCTTCTTCTGACACCTATTAAATATTATAAAATATGCCGAGACTTTCCACACACACAGCTTTAGCGAAGATTACTAGTAATTTACCTAAAATTACATTTAAGATTACATTTAGTAATTTTTTTTTATTTGTGTGTGTTACAAATGCACTTTTATCATAAAGTACACTATAGCCGTCTGTTGGCACAGAATATTAAAACATGAACTCCTCTCACGCCCATATGAAAGTGTGACTAAAAAGGCGGAAAAGCGAATTAACATAGAAATGAGCTTGCTCCTACAACAACTACAACATTTAAAATTTAGGTAAACATTTATATAAACTTACCATAAAATACTGCCAGCATTAAGTGGCGTGCTCCCCGCTTCAGAAGTGAAGAATCCAGAAAGTTCCTCATGCCGTGTCTCAATTCCAAAAACGCAAAGAGTGGACTTGACTTGGAAGTGCACACTCGAGGGTTTGAGGACTCCGGGTATAGTGCAAATAGAACTCAGCGTACAGGATGCGCCACACATATATTATACCATAACCGTATTATACCAAAGATTACCTGTTAGGAATACACAAAATGAAAAAAAAAATGAAAAAATCCGCTGTTTTAACCACTGCAGAGGCACCACAACTACTGGTCATTTTCAGAGGTTTCTGCCAAGATGAGGCTATGTTTTGCGGCTACATAAGCACAGAGCACTGTACGATTGCCTGGAGCTCAAGTCTCCGAAATCGTTGGGGCACTTTTTAAAATAGACACTATCTTTAATAACCGATTGATGTTTTGAGCTGTACACACATACATTCTCGCTTAAACAACTTTTAAAACTACACTTTGTGACACAATAACAGTAATATTTCAAACATTTTGCAGGCTGCCGTTTGGAGAAATAAAGAATAAACCAGTTGTTGGGTCAAAATAACCCAACCAGGTGTTCATTTGTAAATGAACACTACATCTAATTTTTTATAGTGTAATAACACTCGAATGAGCGCAAACTAACGGAATCACTGTTGTAAAGTAAAAATAAAACAAATTAACCTGCACTTTACCTTTGAAAAGAATTGCGACAGAGCAGTGTTTCTGTGTAGAGCAGAGATTGTGTATGTGAAGGCGAGAGGAGGAAGGGAGTGTGTGAAGAGGCACAGTGTTCAATTAGGTGTGCACACAAAGTGCCCGCTGATACAGAGAGAGAGAGAGAGAAAATTGATCTTTAACCTCTCTAATCAGACTTGCTTTTGCTTGACACGCATGCGCTCACACATGGTCACAGTGTTATAGTAAACAATACACGCATGCACATATGTTGATTTTACCAGTGAGAAACGCACACCAAGACCGAGCAGGGGAGACGATTACCCACAATTCTTCAGTGCAAGAGAAAAACCATTGGCCCAGTTGTGATCACGTGATGCTCGACGTCAAAACAAGAAGCTCATGCATGCTACATCATACTCGGTATTCGTAAACCAAGACTTGTTCATTTTTCAAGTCAAAATTTATTAAAAATACTTGCTCGTCTTTCGCAACACTCACAAACCACGTTACTTGCAATCCAAGGTTCCACTGTATAAAACAGTACTTGATACTTGGTGAAGAAAACCTTGGTGAAGAAAACCTTGTTGGCAAGATGTTTCTTGTAGTTACCAGTTTACCAGTTTTGCACCCATCTCAGGAGGATATTGGGCCACTATTCTTTGCAGATCTTTTCTAAATCCCTACAAGTTCTTTCCTGTCACTTGGCAACTCAAAGTTTCAGCTCCCTCCCTATATTTTCAATAGGATTAAGGTCTGGAGGTCATAAATGGTGAGTGGAGTGGATGCCAAAAAGCTCTATTTTGGTCTCATCTGACGACATCACTTCCTCTCAATCCTTCACTGTTCATTGACAAACTTCAGGAGGGCCTGGAAATTTGCATTCTTGAGAAGGGATTTCAATCCATGGTGGTGTATGGTGTTACCAATGGTTTGTTTGGTGACTGTGGTTCCAACTGCCTTGAGATCATTCACAAGCTCCTCCCATGTAGTTCTAATCCCTTTCATGATTATCCTAACCCATTAGGGTGAAATCGTGCATGGAGCTCAAGACTGAGGTTGACTGATGGTTACTTTGTATTTCCTCCATTTGCAATTAATCACTCCAACAGTCGTCTTTTCACCAAGCTTCTTGCTAATGATCTTGTAGACCACTACAGCTTTGTGCAGCTCTTTGGTCTTGCCCATGGTGATGAGGTTTGAATGGAAAATAGAGGATCTGTGGATAGGTAGCTTTTATACAATTAAAGAGTTGTTGTTGTGAGCAACTTCTTAAATTAATCTGTGTACCATATGAGAACATAACCAGTCTGTGGAAGCCAGAATTATCGTTGCTTGGTAGGGGATCAAATCCTTATTTTACTCACTGAAATGCAAATCAGTTTATAACATTTATGTAATGTGTTTTTGCTAGGTTTTTGATTTATATTCTTTCTTGATACTTAAAAATAAATATTTACTAAAATTTATAGACCCTTCATTTCAAGTGGGCAAACTTACAAAATAATTTAATAATTAATAAAATTATAAATTTCCCCTCTGTACACTAATCAGCATAACATTATGACCACTCAGAGGTGACATGAATAACACAGATCATGTGGGTGGAATATATTAGGCAGAAAGTAAACATTTTGTCGCTGAAGTTGACTGGTTGGAAGCAGACAGCAACTCTAAAACTGCAGCTCTTGGGGGATATTCCCGTATGCAGTGGTCAGCATCTATCAATCAGTATGCAGTGGTCAGCACCTATCAAAAATGGTCCAAGGAAGGAAAAAACGTGAACTAGTGACAGGGTAAAAGGTGTCTCATGTTGTCTGATCCAATAGAAGAGCTCCTGCAGCTCAAATAGCTGAAAAATCTGACTCTTAGAGAAAGGTGGCAGAAAACATAGTGCATCACAGTTTGTTTCATATGGAGCTGTGCAGCTACAGGCCACACAGAGTGCCCATGCTGACCCTTATTCGCCACCCTAAATGCCTACAATAAGTACCTGAGCACTAAAATTGAACCACAGAGCAATGGAAGAGTGTGGTGTAGCCTGATGAATTATGGATGGCCGTCATATGGATGACCTTGTGTGGGTAACCTAGGGAAGAGATGGCACCAGGATGTACTATTTGAAGGAGGCAAGCTAGTGAAAGCAGTGTAGTTCTTTGGACAAGTTCTGCTGGGAAATCATGTGTCATGACATTCATGTGGATGTTACTTTGACATGTAATACCTACAAAAAAAAAAAAACGTTTTTTTCTGACCAAGTACATCCCCTCATGGAATCAGTAATCTCTGATGACATGGGCCTATTTCAGCAGGATAATGCAAAGAATGATGTCACATACTGTGTCTGCTACTGCCCTTGGCAGATAATGTCCTTCACAGTTAGATGACAAGGCTTACACCATCTGATGTTACCAAACAGAACAAAAGAAAACAGAAAAAAATAATATTTTCTCTAGGTGCAGAGTGAAAGGAACATTATCAATGCAACGTGAGGTCGTCTTTGGCACAAAGGCAGCAGCAGCAGGCAGTCAAGTTGGGCAATGAGCTAGGCTGGCCAAGGCTGAAGACAAAGGAGGAGTAGGTGGTCAAACGCTGGCGAGATCCTTTGCAGTTTTCCCTATATCAAGGAGTCTCCGGACCAATCTGAGTCTGTAAGATCCTGTTTTTTTGTTGTGGGTTGTTGTTATGTGCACACTGCCTCTACCATTCTTTCAAGGGGCTTTGACTGATACAGTACCCATACCCATAGTGGAATTTTTTGGTAGCCCCACTTTTCGAATCTGTTGGAGGTGGTGTAAATGATCTTCCCAACTGCACAAGTGAATGATTTCATTGTCCAGATAAGCAGTGGCATAGGGGGCTTGATTATAGCCTGCACTTATTATACATACTCGATTACCAAACAACAACAACAAAAAAAACTTCTTTCACAGCCCGTGTGACCTTCTCCCAAACTACAACCTGATCAGCATGATGCTTGTGAATGCCGTGAGCATTTCCCTGACAATGAAGAGGACATATGGGAGCAGCTGATCCCAGTTTGGGCTGCTATAATCCTGTGAAAATTTGCTATCGTGCCCTACCTGCTGGGACAGGGAAAGATTAGAGAGTGTTTGGTTCAACTTCAGCCTTAGCATTGATGCTCTCTTTGTGGTCTGTGCCATCCACATGAGCTAAGGAAGTGTTGATCGCTTCTGTCTCTGTTGACAATGTGAATGGTGATTTTTTTTTCTTTCTTGTTTGCTTTTTAGACACAGCTCTGGTAAATCTCTTCTGAGCTTTTCTGAAAGAGAAACGGGTCAATTAGGCATTACCCCCGCTCTGATTGCATGTTTTCTTACACAGTGATGCTCACTGCTGGTACCTCCCAGCAATCACCATGTACACATGTGACAGGGAGGGGCCTGCATGATTTTGCACTCTAGGGATTTATCAAGGGACGAGCACTTATAGCACTTCTTGTGAAAGGTAGTGCCTGTAGACCCATCTATGTTGGTTTATGATTGGTATGTTCTCAGTGTGGATGTGGCTCCTGGCCCAGAACCCTTGTGTAAATGTAGATTTTGTCAGGTGCAGGTGTAAAGGTGTAGTTGTGGGAAAGTGCAATGGGCTTTTTTCAGGAACAATAGAGCAAATGAAATGGCACTTTCTAATGCCTCTGTGGTCTCCTGTATTCTCAGTAATTTCACACATGCTCAGTGTCTCAGGCTGGACCCACAGGCAAGTGATTCATTGCAGGCGATCTAGGTGGGCCTGTGAAGGTGTTTGTGTGTCATAGACCCAGCAGTGGAACTCGGATGCCACCTGGCACTGGAAAAGGCCACATCAAGTTAAGATCTCGCTTGTTAAACGTTTGTTGTTATCATCAGCAAAATTTTCTTTTTCACAATATTAAAATTTTTGAAAATGCACTAAATATGCATGTAAATATTATAATATAAACCACAAGATTTCAAAGCCTGCTTGGGAAACTGCCCCAACTGTTTGGATGGTAATTAAAATTGCAGGGGCCTTTGTCAATTAGAAATTTAAAAAGCTCCTGCTTCCTCGACACCTGTCTTTCACAGTAGTCATGAATTATATGTGTCTAATTATGTCTTTTCAAGAGGGCTAATAATGAAAGTCTATACACCATCTACTTGCAAGTGGTTAGACAGTTGTTTTTAAGTGCCCCTAAAAACACAGCTTTATTTGTGGCTGAGACAGATACCTGACTGTGTGTAAACATAGCACAATCCCCGGCAGCCTAATGACAAAGATCTGTGCAAAAACTAAAAGATGTCACAGTTTAGATTTATAAATCAATTAATTAACTAATTTATTAATGTACAGTGGTGTGGAAGTATTTGCCCCCTTCCAGATGATTTTATGCACATTTTAGGTGCACTAATGAGATAAAAAAAAATCGTGTCAAATTTAAGGTGCAATAAAGAGGTAGAAAAATATCAAATAATATGAATATGAAAATACATATGTATGTACATGTGCATAATACCTGTATATACAGGTGGGAATTAAATTGTACATTAAATCAGGGTCATTATTTCACTCTTCTTTTCCTTAAAAAGATTTTACTTTTTCCACTTCACACATACTTTAACATCGCTTTTACAAAAGTTGCACTACCTGAGAAACTGATTAAAACACAATTTATTGAGTGTTGTCCGGAAAAAATCTGCATCTATTTATTTTTGAGGTAACAGTTAATCTGCTGATTATTTCAGTGACTGGAATATAGCATAAGGCAGTACATGAGAGGCACAAGCTGGGGCTAGGTTTACAGGAGCTACTGTAGCTAAAATTCATATCTACCTTTTCTCCACTGTTGCCTTGACTTTTGAATGGCTATGCACCTGTCTCATGAAAGTTTATTAAATAAAAATAAAAATAAAACATAGTTACTTAACAGTAAAGGAGTAGTGGCATTTCAATACTCAGTAAATTTGGTGATATAGTAAACATTGCCATTTTAGTTTTACTTCAGAGTTGCACTAATGCTCATCTATGAAATGGTTAGTAGACAAAAACATTAACATTTTGTAGTGGCCCAGCCAGAGTCCTGACTTAAATTCAATTGAGAATCTGTTGAGGGAGCTAAAGATTAGGGTGATGGCAAGGAGACCCTCCAACCTGAAAGAGTTGGAGCTCATCGCTAAAGATGAATGGGCAAAAATACCAGTGGAGACATGCAAAAAGCTGGTCAGCAATTATAGGAAGCGTTTGTTTGCTGTAATAGCCAATAAAGGCTTTTTTATTGATTATTGAGAAGGGTATGAATCATTTTGGACATGCCACTTTTTGTTCAAATGTAAATAAAAGATTAGTAATATTTTTTTCCACAGTGATGCCTCTTGTACATTGTCTTGTTGTTTTCTGGGAGACACCTGTGTTATTTCTAATCAAGAAAAAACTTGCTGTTTTTTTTAAGTAACTTTAAATTGTAATGTGCCAGGGGTATGAATAATTTCGGGCTGGACTATATATTTTATATCCTATCCATTATTCTATCCACTATCCATTTTTCCAATCATAATATTGAAATATTTTTTATATATTCAGCCGTAGTAATCTAAAAGTAACTACAAAACACTAGAATAATACTATATATACAGTGGAAGCTCGGATTGCGAGTAACGTGGTTTATGAGTGTTCCACAAACCGAGCAAAGATTTTTAATAAATGTTTAATCGGAAACCGAGCAAGTATTAGTTTACCAGTGCTGAGTATCATGTATCACGCATGCGACTCTTATTTTGACACCGAGCATCACCTTTTGATCCCCCCCCCCAACGGCTTCGCACACACAGAAACTCTGCTCGTCTCTTACTTGAATAATCAACATCTCCCTCTTTCTTTTAGTCTCTTATGTGTGTGCGCGCGTAATTTGACACCGACACACACACACACACACACACACCCTGACACACGCACAGATGCTCTCTCACCTTTTAACCCCCTCCCCGGCTTCACAAACACACAGAAACTCTGCTCTGTCGCGATTCTTTTCAAAGGTAAAGTGCTGGTTCATTTTTTTGTTTGTTTGTTTGTTTTTTACTTTACAGCAGTGATTCCCTTAGTATGCTCACGCCAGGTCAGAGATTTCTTTTATTACTCTCAATCTAAGGTTCCATTGTATATTGATTCTATCACTGACGCTGACAATTAGTCTAACTACATTCTTGTTTGTGTGAAACTCCCTGACTATATGGTTTCGAAAACATATCATTTAATTCTACAAACAAAAATAATCTCTAGACATAAAGGTTATGAAATGCACAGACATGCAATTTCATAGGTATCCAAAAGTGGAAAAGTATATTTATATTATTTTATTATTATTTTTGGTTGCAGTTAAATAGGTTGCAGGTTGCATTAAACATTTGTCAAGGTTACTAGGGGTAGCGGTCACTAGTGGTTTCCCCAGATCAAAAGTATAATGCAGTTTAAATGGTTCACAATATTAATAAATGTTTAATATAAAATCTTCTTTCTGCTGCCTTCATTAGAGTTTGCCAAGCAGACCATTTGTCTCATATCATATATCCACATCTTCCTTTGTCACTCCAACCTCCTGGATGTGGGCCTTCTTCTTCTCCTCCTGCCTGGCAGCTACATCTTTAGCATTATCCTCATGATATACCCCTCATTCCTCCTCTGCACATGTCCAAACCATCTTAATATGTCCTCTCTAAATTTGTCCCAAAACTGTCCCTCTAATATACTCATTCCGAATCCTGTCCTTTCTTGTCACTCCCAAAGAAAATCGCACCATTCTCAGCTCTGCCACCTCCAGCTTTGATTCCTATTTTTTTGTCAGGGGCAATGTCTCCAAACCATACAAAATTGCTGGCCTCACTACCATTGTGTAAATTTTCCATTTCATTCTTGCCAGTTCCTTTCTGTCAGAGATCACTCCTGCTACTCTTCCCTATTCATTCCACCCTGCCTGTACTCTCTTCTTCATTTCTCTACCACACTCCCCATTGTTTGGATAGTTGACCTTAATTTAAACTCCTCTATCTTCCCTACCTCTATTCCTTGCCAATGCACTTTTCCTCCACCCCCTCTTATTTACTCATGTCTTGCTTCTACTGATCTCCAGTGCATCCCTCCACCTCGCTAGACTCATCTCAACCTGCTCCCTACTCTTGCTGCAGATCAGAATATCATCTGCAAACATCATAGTCCATGGGTTGTCTAACCTAATCTGTTAACCTGTCCATCACCTTTGCAAACAGGAAGAGGCTAAGAATCGATGCCTAATGCAGTCCCATATCCACCTTCATCCACCAAACCAATCATGTGTACTGTACACTGTAAAAAATAAATTGTAAATGTAACCCACCAAATAAGGGTTAAAATTATTTTTTTGCAAATGTTTTTGTTTATATGCATGATTGGTTTTATTTTGAAAACCGGAGCTTTATTTTGGGAGAGACAGGAAGTGTGATGCCTTAGAGGAGTGCGTAGTAGTTGACGTCACAGAGCTGACGCATAGAGCACGGAGCACAACTCTGCGTAAAGTTGCCGATGATAGAAGGGAGAAATACGCGCGTGATAGCGGTTAAAACTTTCGGTTTGGGATGTTAATTTTGTAACACTTCCATCTAGAGCTTGGATGAATACAGATGCCGTGAAGTTATATGGTAAACGACGACATTCCTTGGTAAGCTAGTTCTCACATGGTGATGTTGACTGTATGAGCACATGTCATGTTATTTTGATGATGGCCACAGAAAAAATTTATTTTGCACATTTTAAGTTTTTGTAAAAGTTTTGCAAAAGGTTACTCTGTACATTTCAATTGATATTTTGAGCAGATAAATTGCAGTACTAGTTAATATACTATTAAAACAAGTTAATAGTTGATTAAATTAAACATGCTGATGATAAATTGTTATAGGTTCAGGGTAAAAGACAGTAAGACTGTTATTTATGTTAATTCATCGGTTTAATTGCACTGCATTTGGTTATTTTGTAAAAATATCTAAAAGCATTGTAAAGGATTTATAAATAGTAGATGCTTCGCTTGTGGGAAGATTTATGCATTGTCCCATACAGATCAATGTGCAAAAGATAAATGGTTTATTTTATTGGGATAAATGTGACCAAATAATCATATTTCACTATATGTTTTATGTCTACCTTAGAACAACATTATTTTAATATTATAATGTTTTTAGGGAAAGTTACTAGAATAGCAACAGTTCCTTATTGGATAACTTTATGTTGTTGTTTTATTGGAAATGCATTTAATATGGTACACTATTTTGATTGATGTGATGGTGAACAAGTTATGAGAACCTAGACTATAAACCTGCTTGTAAATACAGGTCTTTTGATGAGTTGGAGAGAGAGAGAGATTACAGCCTTTTATCCACAAAAGCTGATCTGCGAATGTTGATGGCGAGCCTCCCAGCTTGATTCCAGGATCTCCACCCCACCCTACAGTGGATTGCTGTTGTTGTCAGTCATTCTGATTGACACCTCCGTGAGTTACTCCAAATGTGCACTTATACTAATCCCTTTGGGTTTGATTATATTTTTTCTGAAGTCTGGATTGAAATCTTAATGGACTAAGAGCAATTGCTCTCAGGAAGGAACAGTGACTTCCAAAGACATTTTATTTCTTATTTTCTTGGGTCATGTGTATTGTCTATGTTGTAATATATGTTGAATTGTCTTATAATCTTCAACTAAAGTTCACAATAAGTACAGTTATCCGAGAGTGAGTTATTGCCTTACATCACAGCTCCTAAGGACCTAGACTGTGACGTGTATAAACCTTGATTTGGGATACACGGTAAAACGTGGCGAGCCAGCCAGGAGCGTTGAAGTAAGCAATAACTGAAACCTTGTGACCGTTAAATTACACTCTAATTGGTAATTGATAAAGGTAAAAAAAAAATGGATGTGATTGAAATTGAAAGCATTAAGGTTCCGAACTCCCTTGTAGTTACAGAGATGACTAATGAGGTTTTGGATGAAGAGCTTTACGAGTTTTTGGGGACGTTTGGGTCTTTCAATCGAGTAATAAAGGTTTCAGAACTAACCTCCGAGTTCAATGGCAAAACTATTGTAGAGTATGCATCAGGTGCTGCTTTAAAGATACTTGAAAAAGATTTACCCCTTGATAGAACAAGTGATTCAGATAGAGAGGTTGTCTTCCATATTGAAGCCTTAGCTAGTGTATACTCTAATAAGAAGGGCACAGGTCTCACTACAACCTTCCTGTCAGACCTTAAGAATGTTGCTAAGCTCACGGGGAAACCTTTTGAATGTATTGTACGTGATGAATTATGTAGAATTGCTGGAGTCATTGGGGAGTTTTGTCAGAATGAGCAGTTTGAAGTAGCCAAAGAACCACCCATCGTACGTCCTGAAGAGACCCTTTCCCTAGATGCCATAGGCTCAGTTACTATTGATCCAAATCCCACTCTCGACCGATCAAGCTATAATTCTAAATCACCAACAGCTGCTATACCAAATTTTAGGGAATCAGCATCTTCTTTTCCACCGTCTCTCGACCGCAGCCGCTCTAGTGAAATCATTGGGTCCCCATGCTAGCCCACAAGCATTTTTAGATGTACTTGACTCAGCGTATGCTACAGTTGAAGATGGGGATGAGCTATTTGCTCAGTTTCTAAATGTTAATCAGAACTCAGGTGAGAGATCATCTAGCTACCTCCAACGACTACAGACAATTTTAAATCGAGTCGTGAAAATGGAAACTATATCACCGCAGGATTCAGATAAGCAGCTTTTAAAACAGTTTTGTAGAGGCTGCTGGAATAACGCGCTGATTACCACTCTTCAGCTTGAGCAGAGAAAAGACAGTCCGCCTACTTTTCCAGAGCTTTTATTACTTCTGCGCACTGAAGAGGATAAACAAACTGCAAAAGCAAACAGAATGAAGCAACACCTAGGGTTTCAAAAGCCACGAGCACAAGCTGCCGCACAAGTGCATGATGTATATCCGCCAGACACTTTTGAATACAAACAGCCAGCACCTTTTTCTATTTGTAGCAGTTCAGCAAATCCAGAAGCAAATTGTAGAACTACAGGCTCAGATCGCTGCTCTCTCCAATCCTAAACAAGGAAATGGGAGTGTGCAGAAAACTGACAAACACAAAGGTAAATGTGCTAATAAAACATCAATGACACCAACAACAAAAACTACCTCTGAAACCACATCCACAACATACAGAACAAAGCCAAAGCCATGGTATTGTTTTCGGTGTGGTGAGGATGGCCACATTGTAACTAACTGCAACGACCCTCCAAATCCTACCTTAGTGTCTGTCAAGAGAAACCTATTAAAAGAAAAGCAACAAGCTTGGGAGAAGGACAATACAAGGACCGAGCAACCTTTAAACTAAATATTGTTGCCAATGTCAAAGTTATTGGGTTTGAGTGTAATTCATTGCTTGATACTGGTTCCCAGGTTACTACTATGTCCCAGTCCTTTTATAAGACTTACCTTTCAGATATTATATTTATATATTATCCACCCTGTAACCGCCCTACTTGAGATTGAGGGGGCAAATGGTCACACAGTGCCATACCTGGGGTATATACAAGTAACTATTCAATTTCCCAAAGAGTTCATTGCATCTGAACCTGAGATTGAGACACTTGCTCTCATAGTACCAGAGGTCAGATCCAATAGCATTACTCCATTATTGATTGGGACCAACACTCTAGACCCACTTTACGAACAATTCTGTGATGACACTTATTTTCAACCAAGCGCCTACAGTGGCTATCACCAAGTCTTAAGAACTCTGAAGTTCAGATTCAACCAAAATGCTGATGGCCAGTTTGGCTTAGTATATTTGCGGAACACTGAAACAAATATCATTCCAGCTGGTCAGAAGGTGGTGTTCGAGGGAATTGAAAATATTAACAGAATGACCACTGAGAAATGGATCCTGGTTGAACAACCTAGTGTGTCTTCCTTGCCTGGTGGCATTTTCATTGATAGCTGTGTGATAACACTTCCACAAAGACTTCCTTGCAAAATACCAGTTGTGGTGAGAAATGAAACTGATCGTGAAATCTGTCTACCAGGGAGGTGTGTTGTAGCAGAACTCAGTGCTATTACAAAGGTCCTTTCAAGCCAAGGCACAACCAGTCGCCACCGAAAGTCCATTGGGGAAACTGACCAGCTGTTATGCTCTGAGGAGTCTCATCTAAACTTTGACATTGGAGACTCTCTCCCTGACAAGTGGAAAAGCCATATGATTGAGAAATTGAACATCTTTTCAGATGTATTTTCACATCATGATTTGGACTATGGGCATGCAACAAAAGTGAAACACCATATTAAACTCAAAGACGAGACTCCATTTAAACACTGTCCACGTTCAATTCACCCTCAGGACTATGATGCCATGAGGAGTCATTTGCAATCTCTATTAGAGGCCGGTATAATACAGGAATCTCAATCACCGATTGTAGTTGTCAAAAAGAAAAACGGAGATGATAGATTGTGTGTGGACTACCGGAAATTAAACATGAAGACGATCAAAGATGCGTATGCCTTGCCGAACCTCGAGGAGTCCTTTTCTGCCCTGAGTGGGTCACAGTGGTTTTCATTTATGGACTTGAAGAGTGGGTACAACCAAATTGAGATGGCAGAAATTGACAAGGAAAAAACAGCATTCGTGTGCCCTCTTGGGTTCTGGGAATGGAACCGCATGCCGCAGGGCATCACAAATGCGCCAAGCACTTTCCAGCGCTTAATGGAAAGGTGCATGGGGGACATTAATTTGCGGGAAGTGCTTGTGTTTCTAGACAATATAATTGTCTTCTCAAAGACACTAGAGGAGCATGAAATTCGCCTCACTAACGTTCTAAACAGATTGCGAGAGAATGGTCTAAAACTGTCACCTGAAAAGTGCTATTTGGGACATATTGTCTCGAGAAACAGAGTAGAGACTGATCCTCGAAAGATCGAAGCTCTCAAGACCTGGCCAAGGCCTCAGACCTTGAAAGACCTAAGGTCCTTTTTGGGGTTTTCTGGGACTATAGGAGATTTATAGAAGGGTACTCCAAGATTGTAAAACCTCTTACTAACCTTACAGCTGGCTATCCTCCTATTCGTAAAGGAGCAAGGGTGGTCGGTCTAACTGCCAAGTACCATAACCCTAAGGAACCTTTTGGAGATCGGTGGACGCAGATGTGTCAGGATGCTTTCGATGGCATAATTGACAAGTTGACATCGTCCCCTGGGGTTCGCAGACCCCAGTCTGCCATATACACTCCATACCGATGCCAGCACCACGGGTCTGGGTGCGGCATTGTATCAAGAACAAGACGGGCAGACCCGCGTTATAGCTTATGCAAGTAGGGGTCTCTTATACTCTTATACTTATACTAACCCCTTTGGGTTTGATTATATTTTTTCTGAAGTCTGGATTGAAATCTTAATGGACTAAGAGCAATTGCTCTCAGGAAAGAACAGTGACTTCCAAAGACGTTTTATTTCTTATTTTCTTGGGCCATATGTATTGTCTATGTTGTAATATATGTTGAATTGTCTTATAATCTTCAACTAAAATTCACAGTAAGTACAGTTATCCAAGAGTGAGTTATTGCCTTACATCACAGCTCCTAAGGACCTAGACTGTGATGTGTATAAACCTTGATTTGGGTTACATAAATTTTACGGTAAAAAAATGGCAGCTGTGGTTGCCAGAAGTTTACCATAAAAAAAAAGGTAGCAACATTTTTGGTTGTACAGGATAACACTCATTATGCTGTATATTCCCATGGATTTTTTTTTTTCGATCCTGGCCAGGAATCAAACCCAGACCCTGGTGGTGCAAAGCGACGGTACTAACCACTACACTACTGTGTTTGCTGTGCAGTTGTTGTCGTTGTTGGTAGTCCAACAACGACAACATTTGTGTAGCAAGTAAAGTACTGTAGTGGTTAGCACTGTCGCCTTGCACCGCCAGGGTCTGGGTTCGATTGAAATCTGTAAAATAAGTGCAATTCCATACAACCTAAAAACATTCTGGCAATCACAGCTGCCGTATTTTTACCGTAAAATTTACACTTTATTTTTTTACAGTGCAATAACGTTTTTTTTACGGTAAAATTCTGGCAACCACAGCTGCCAGTTTTTTACCGTAAAATTTACATTTATTTTTTACAGTGTACCTACTGTACTGCACATCTCACTGCTGTCTTTGTACATACCTTCACATGTTTTTTGTCAGTCCTGACTTCCTCATGCAATACCACAGTTCACCTTTGGGCATCCTGTAATACGCTTTGTCTAAATCAGACTCTTTCCGACCTTCCCTATACTTCTCCATCACAATTCTCAAAGGAAACATCACATCTGTGCTGTGTCTTCTTTGCATGAAGCCATACTGGTGCTCACAGATTGTCACCTCTATTCTCATCTTAGCTTCCACTACTCTTTTTCATACCTTCATAGTGTGGCTCATCAGATTTATGCATTTTTTATGCAGTTGTTGAAGCTCTTCACACTCTCTTGTTGGTTGTTAAAAATTGGAACTTAAACACTTCTTCTTCACTCTTTAGGCATCCTCTAACTTTCTAAGATCTTTTTTTTTATCTATTAAGCAACTCCACCACTGTCTCTCCAAAATAATTCAATTCAATTCAATTCAATTCAATTTTATTTCTATAGCGCTTTTAACAATGGTCATTGTCTCAAAGAAGCTTCACAGAAATGAAAAGAAGACTTATGGAAATGTATATATGTGTAAGAAAAATGTGACTAGATAATGAGATTGTCCCTGATGAGCAAGCCAAGGGTGACGGCGACAGTGGCAAGGAAAAACTCCCTGAGATGGCAACAGGAAGAAACCTTGAGAGGAACCAGACTCAACAGGGAACCCATCCTCATCTGGGTGATAACAGATAACAGAAATTGTATAACATCATGTGTGTTATGCAGATGAAAGTTCCATATAACAGAAGTTAATTTAAATTAACACAAAGTCCAGTTCAGCACAGGGATGAGTCAGCAGGTGCAGAGGGCAGATGGGGGTCTGGATCATTGGGAGCTCAGGAGCAGCATGTGTAGATCCAAACCAAAATGAAGAAGAATCCAGCTGGAGTTGGTCCTTCTCTGGATGCCTCAGGAACCTCGCAGGGTCGGCCTCTGTCTACTGAAGCTGGCACGATCTCCAGATGCCTCGGGATGGGTGGAAAAATAAAGAGCAGGTGAAAAGAATTAGCGTGGTTGCCATTCAGGATAGATGTACTGGAGTATCAGGTAAAGAAATTAATTATGTGTATGCCAGATTAAAGAGATGCGTCTTGAGTCTACTTTGAAATTGGGAAACTGTGTCTGAGCCCCGAACACTGTCAGGAAGGCTATTCCAAAGTTTTGGAGCTAAATATGAAAAAGCCCTACCTCCTTTTGTAGATTTTGATATTCTGGAACTACCAGTAGTCCGGAGTTTTCTGATCTTAAGGAGCGTCCTGGATTGTAATGTATCAGAAGACTGGTTAGGTATGTGGGAGCTAGACCGTTTAGAGCCTTGTACGTAAGTAATGCTATTTTGTTATTAATTCTAAACTGAACAGGTAGCCAGTGCAAGGATGATAATATTGGGGTTATATGATCATATTTTCTGGATCTAGTGAGAACCCTGGCGGCTGCATTTTGGACTAACTGAACAAAATAAGCCCATGCTTTCACTGGAATATCTTCTAGACCAACTGCCTTTCCACTCTTCATCCCCTACATAGCTGTCCTCACTTCATCCTTACAAATTCTCTATACTACCTGATTCACTACCTCCACCTAAACCAACATTCTTTCCCTCATTTTCTTCATTCATCAGCTCCACAAAATACAAAAAAGGTGGATTTTCTCTCCACCTTCTCAAAACACTCTCTTCACTTGTTAGTAAATTTCCATCTCCATCTTTTATTATTACCCTGACTGTAGTACAACATAAATTATTTTTTTGCATTCCTTTGAGTTTAGCTTCTCATACAATTCACTATATGCCTGTTCCTTATACCCCCATTCCACTCAGATGATTTTAATACTGACCTCTCCAAATGTTTCCTGATTTGAAATTTTCTATGAACTCATTGTAGTCGATTCAAATTTGGTTAATTTTTCAAGCGTAGCAACCTCTCGTCGAGCTGTTAATGATTTAAATGAATTTGTGATAACATGAAAATACAGTGAATTTTGATACAAGGCAATAAGGAAGTGTTAGCAACATGTTAACATTTCAATAGTGAGCCACTAAGGAATTTAACAATGTCATACTGAGTCCTAAAGAACTGTAATGAACTTATGCATCTTTCAGTTGGAAGTCAGACTCCATCAATGATGCTGCATGAGAGGGGTTCTTCTTTTTAATGTTATTACTACAGCAGAATTTGTGCATACAACATCTAGCCCTAATCTGTGAAATGTTAAAAAAAAAATGATGATGAATCTCCCCTGATTTCTGGGCTAGATCCTGGCTGCCAGCCCCATGAAAGTTTATGTATTTTCATCACCATCGTTTGATGAAAGAGCTGAAGATGAAAAATACCTTGCTCTTTTTCAATTTCATGAGGATGGAGCCCCAAATGTTTCTCGAGTCTATGGACAGGACAGATTCTTTGCATCTGCTGATTGGTACCTAGCTCATCATATGACTTCAGGGTATCACGATTTGGCTGCCTCGGATTTGGCAGGATAAGGCCAAGGCTTATGCCTTGTTAACAACTTGTTGTATAGGTTTGGCTCCATATCACTCAATTTCAATTATCTGCAGACGTGATGATGTCAATGGCCCCACGTCGGGGCGATACCAATGCTTAAAAATCTATAATAACTCAATCATAGCACTTAAGAATCGATACTGAGGCATTAACGAAATATTTAATCGGAAGGCACCAGCCAGATTTTTTTAACATGTTCCAATTTTTCCTAACCTGATGCAAATTCGACAGGGTTACTGACCTCTAACAAGCTGGGAGGGGTTGGTTGGCCAGTCAGCAAAGAGAAGCAATTCAAGGAAGCATGTAGAAGCTGCTGTCCACGCTGCCACTATGCCCGCTGCCATCGCTTGCCAGCCTCGTGCCCAGCTGGGCACTGCCTCCAGACCTGCATGTGCACATCTTCACCATTTTCCTCGCCTTTTTCCCATCATCCTTTCTTAAACTTTTTCCTTTTTCCTTTCCTTTTTAGTATAAAAATAAAATTACACTTTTTCTGTAAGATCTTGTCTCGTGTCTATGTGCTATGGTACCACTGTGCATTAAAATCATTACAACACAAAAATCTTCCTGGGTTCAGTCCTCTTTTTCTTCTTCTGTTCCTCCAAAGTCATAATCATGTCTACCTCCCAATGTTGTCTAGCTACACTGTCCCCTAAACCACCTTACAATCTCATATCTCCTTCAGATTGCATCTCCTATAAAGCAGATGGTCCACGTAAGAACATATTCCAACACTTGTATGTCACCATGTTCCTCTTTCTTCTAAAATTATTTATTGACCACTGACATTTAAACCCATTTATTATTACTTAAATAATATAATTACTTATAATTACTTAATTTTTTTTTAATCTACAATAATCTGTCCTTTCACTTTCCTCTTCTGGACCCCATCACTTCCTTTATCACTTCTGTTCCCTCATCCAACATGCGCACTGATGATTTACCATTATCCCTTCCAGTTTTACACTCATCACTCTATCAGACATATTGTACACAGAGTAAATATACTTTTCTCCACTCCATCATATTAGATAGATCTCTTCCTTTAACAGTCATATTGCCATCATTCAAAGTTCCTATTTTAACCCCTATGCTTTTACCCTTCCTTATTTCACTTTTAAGCTGATGGTTATCAAACAAAGTTTATATACGTTCTTATTTTCTGAAATTATTTATTCATAAAATTATTCATAAAATCTCAACATCTAAACATTGCACTATATTTTGTAGCATGCTTTTATAGACCTTATGTCTAACTCTCACCTTAATCTAGTATTAAAACCCATTCCTTCATATTTATTATAATTAGCATATTAATAAATAGGAGAGTAGTGGGGAAAAAATTACATGGAAATATATCCTTTTCATTAAAAGGCCTAGCCTCCAAAGGTTACACATCACTATTTTTATCCCACAATTTGTGAAGTGTAATTAAGGAAAAGATGATCAATTGGAGCTGATAAAGTCTTCATCATTAGAATCATTGTCATCACCTACTTTTCTTGTTTTGTTAAACCCACATTCATTCCCCCCTTGATCGTATTCTGTCTGATCTAATTTTGCTTGACATATTGTGTTTCTACATCAGGTATCACAAGACTACATGTTCTTTGATGGGGCATACTGTAGATGTGCAGATAAACGTGAGTACACTTCAGAAATAAATTGCACAGTTAAAGCTCGATCCAGGTTGTTAACACATTGTACCCAATTATAACTATAGAAAGCTGGATAACTAATGCTGAATGAGTATATTAATTAAATGACTCTTCTTTTAATGTCAGCGTAAATTGTGAAACCTGAGTTGGTTTCTCTGGCTTTTCTGAGTAACACATATTCAAAACATTCTAGAAAAATTTGGTAACAACAGTTATTCCAGGAAACAGCATAAGGCAGTAATGTTATAATTGCAAAGACTAATAATACAGTAATTCACAAAATGTTATTTGATATGCATTTATATATTCATGTATTCTCCTTGGTGCCATGCGTGCACACACACACACACACACACACACACACACACACACACACACACACACACACACACACACACAAAATTAATGCCAAAACAGTTCTCAGTTCTATCTTCTGGTCACATTGTATGTGATTCTTTCTTGTTGTGATCTGAATATGAAAAGAAAAAAAATGCAATAAATTTTATTAAATCATGTACAGTCGTGGCCAATAGTTTTGAGAATTACATAAATATTGGAAATTGGAAAAGTTGCTGCTTAAATTTTTATAATAGCAATTTGCATATTCTCCAGAATGTTATGAGTGATCAGATGAATTGCATAGTCCTTCTTTGCCATGAAAATTAACTTAATCCCGAAAAAAAAACTTCCCACAGCATTTCATTGCTGTCATTAAAAGACCTGCTGAGATCATTTAAGTAATCGTCTTTTTAACTCAGATGAGAATGTTGACGAGCACAAGGCTGGAGATCATTATGTCAGGCTGATTGGGTTAGAATGGCAGACTTGACATGTTAAAAGGAGGGTGATGCTTGAAATCTTTGTTCTTTCATTGTTAATCATGGTGACCTGCAAAGAAACGTGTGCAGCCATCATTGCGTTGCATAAAAATAGCTTCACAGGCAAGAATATTGTGGCTACTACGATTGCACCTAAATCAACAATTTATAGGATCATCAAGAACTTCAAGAAAAGAGGTTCAATTCTTGTTAAGAAGGCTTCAGGGCGTCCAAGAAAGTCCAGCAAGCGCCAGGATCGTCTCTTAAAGAGGATTCAGCTGCGGGATTGGAGTGCCACCAGTGCAGAGCTTGCTCAGGAATGGCAGCAGGCAGGTGTGAGCGCATCTGCACGCACAGTGAGGTGAAGACTTTTGGAAGATGGCCTGGTGTCAAGAAAGGTAGCAAAGAAGCCACTTCTCTCCAAAAAAAACATCAGGGACAGATTGATCTTCTGCAAAAAGTATGGCAAATGAACTGCTGAGGACTGGGGCAAAGTCATATTCTCAGATGAAGCCTCTTTCCGATTGTTTGGGGCATCTGGACAAAGGCTTGTCCGGAGAAGAATAGGTGAGCGCTACCATCAGTCCTGTGTCATGCCAACAGTAAAGCATCCTGAGACCATGTGTGGGGTTGCTTCTCATCCAAGGGAATGGGCTCACTCACAATTTTGCCCAAAAACACATCCATGAATAAAAAATGGTAACAAAACATCCTCCAACAGCAACTTCTTCCAACAATCCAACAACAGTTTGGTGAAGAACAATGCATTTTCCAGCACGATGGAGCACCGTGCCATAAGGCAAAAATGATAACTAAGTGGCCCGGGGACCAAAATGTTTTTTGGGTCTATGGCCTGGAAACTCCCCAGATCTTAATCCCATTGAGAACTTGTGGTCAATCCTCAGCAGGCGGGTGGACAAACAAAAACCCACTAATTCTGACAAACTCCAAGAAGTGATTATGAAAGAATGGCTTGCTATCAGTCAGAATTTGGCCCAGAAGTTTATTGAGAGCATGCCTAGTCGAATTGCATAGGTCCTGAAAAAGAAGGGCCAACACTGCAAATACTGACTCTTTGCATAAATGTCATGCAATTGTCGATAAAAGTTTTTGAAATTTATGAAGTGCTTGTAATTATATTTCAGTACATCACAGCAACAACTGAAACAAAGATCTAAAAGCAGTTTAGGAGCAAACTTTGTGAAAACTATTTGTGTCATTCTCAAAATTTTTGGCCACGACTGTACACAGGCTACTTTATGAAACATACACTACCAGGCAAATGTTTGGACACAACTTCTAACTTCATGGTCTTTCCTGATTTTTATTTCTTTGTAAAACAATGAACAGTGTGAACAGTTGACGTTGAGATGAAAACATTCATAACAGCGATTTCTGAGGAGGGTAACTTTTAATGAACTTCTCCTCTAAGTAAGTTATGTCTGGCTTTTCTGGGATGGTCTTCATGAGAGCCAGTTTCATAGTGGTATTTGATGGCTTTTGCAAATTCACTTGACAAGACTGTTTTTGCTATTCCAGAACATCTTACCTTTATGTCTGAATGCTGTTGTTGTTGTTACTTAATTACCTAATGCCACATGTTCTTTCATAGGTTTGAAAAAATACAGCATTGTCATGGAATGTCGAAAGTAAATCCAAACTTTTGACTGATACTAGTAAAAAAATAGATGCTGTGCCATAATCTGGCACATAATTGCTCATTAAATTCTGTCCAGCCAGTTTCGCATGATGCCGTGACAAAATCTGGTTTGATAGACAGACATACAGACAGAACATGTTTTGACACTGGTTTTGGATCTTTCATTGTTTAAAATGTAAATATATAATTGAAAGAGCGAGTTCTGATCATTGTACAGATATATTATGTTCAGGTATATTTTTTTAATTATATAGATGTGTATTACACAATAAAATGTTATTAATCTTTGCAGACATAAGATATTATTTGGAGTGAAAGTTGATACCAATCAGCCCAAATCATCCATATAATTAACTGTTTATTATCCATATAATTTACAAATTATTTTTTCTATCCCATTAAATTTTATTAAAAACAAAAAGAATATTATAAAACACTTGCTAGGCTTAACAATTTGCATTGCTTTAAAAGCCCCCTATGTCGGCTTGATAACCTGCCTTTTGCTGTACTAATTCTTGTTACCAAAAACAGTGATAAAGAAACCCAGCTGAAACGATGGTTGAGAAAAAAAGACAAATGATTAAAGAACCTTATTAAAAGCAAGCTTTTAGAATGGGGGTTGGGAGACAAATGATAGAGGACACATTATGGGTTCCAGATTCTTCCCAAATACACTCTGGTCTTTTGCAAAGATGACTGATGAGATGCAAGAAAAAAACCTGATTAGGCTGACAAGCATTGACTGATACTGCAAACCTGTTAATAACATGAAAATTAGAAGCGGCTCATGCAAAGAAAAGAGATTAATTTAGCTGGAGTCCATCTTTGCAGCAAATTGCGAAGTTGTGAATATGTTCGCAGATAATGAGCCTTCCTACTTGTCAGCTCACTTGTCATTTTCTGTAATTAATGTTAAGGAAGACTCCTTCCTGATGGTTAGTATTACTCATGTACCAGAGAAAATTTCTTCTGAGAAATAATTTACATTTATTATCATCAGTCTGTTTGTGTGGTTTATTTCACAGTGAAGTAATTGATTGCAGCACCATTTTGAGGTCCTTGATTAGTCACTTGTCAGATCGGGATGTAATTTTATTTCCAGCTTTAGATGTCATGGCTGTGGAAGATAAATTGAAAATGTGGCACCATCACATGAGCGCCTGGATGCCAGTGACACAGACATATATATACATGGAGCAAAATTGGTAGGGACTGTTTGCAGCACCTTGAATCTACAGTATGCCACAAAGAAACATGTGTGTGTGTGTGTGTGTGTGTGTGTGTGTGTGTGTGTGTGTGTGTGTGTGTGTGTGTGTGTTTAATATGATATATCAATGCTTAAAGAAAAATTTTATTGCTTTTGTAGTCTATTTTTCATGTTTTCTAATGTTGACACAATTTACAGCCCTCCATGACTGGGTTAACAGTATTTGGTTTACCGTGGTTTCATCAATGTCATTAGAACATTGTGAGAACTAAGTGAGAAATCCATCAACGTTTGACAGAAACCTCTAGACTAATGGCTGTTAGGTAATAATAATTTAAATAGGATTTTTATTCTACTTAATTTCATCTCCTCTTAACAAAGGTCTTATGTCAGATAGAGAGAGAGAGAGAGAGAGAGAGAGAGATTTCAAGTGGACCTAAGAGAGCTATTTATGATGATGGCCCCAAATCCCCATACTTGAAGTCAGGTGCAGATGAACATGACAATGAAAGCCATTTACATGTTTGTCCTGATGAGACTTGAATGTGTTGACATTTCCGTCCAACTACATTATCTATATATCTTTGTGCTATTCTCATTTAAAGACCACTGAGTATAATTCTTTTCTCAAACTTCTTTCTGTATGAAGGTATTAAGTTCATAGTAATCAGGTACTAATAATGAGAAACAGCGAGGAGAAAATGAAATGTACACAACAGTAGAGTCAGGGTCTCAGGTTGATACATGAAGCAGGAGAAGCATAGGAAAATAGAACATCTTTTGCATCTATAGTAGTTTTTCTAAGCATATTATTATTCAGCTTTCACATAAGATAGAGGGGGAAAAAATCCCCTCTTGGTCGTGCTCCACGTTTGTCCTGAAGCAATCTATTACCTGAACCTGGCTGAAAATGAATAAATCTAATGGAATGAATATTCATTTTGCACAAAAGGGTTATCATCCATTGTGCTTTATATTATCTTCAAAAATAAATCAATAAATAAAGAATGGTAAAAGATTCATTAGATATAGCTCCATATTTCTTAACCTCAGGTTTCAATTGCCATGACCTCAGATGTATTAATATAGAAGCTAATAGCCAGCAGGAAACATTTAATTTATGACATGGTGAATTAAGTAAAGGTAATGGATTTTGCCTCTTAAAAAGGCCAAGCCCAAGCTTTTTACATCATTTTTATCCTGAAAATTTAATTAGCATATTATCCCTGTAAGTGGCTCCTTTGAAGCAATTTTTCACATTATTTTAAAGAATATGTTTGACATGTCTAAAATGAGGCTGGACTCATTATGACTAGAGAATTCAGTAACAAAGGAGGATAATTATTTTAAATCATTAAATGAATGGAATAACATTTCTAACTACCGAGGATTGTGCACTGAAAACAAACCAAATGGAAATTTGCACACACACACACACACACACACACACACACACACACACACACACACACACACACATGCACACATAGAGAGAAAGAGAGATTCTCAAATTGGAAACTTACTTTATTACTACAAAAATGTTCAGAAAAACAGATGATGATAGCCAAAGAAAGCAGTTATTGCGAGATGAGGGAGGAGAGGATGACAATAATACACTATAATTCTTTCCAATTTAACAGCTTCCTTCCTTGTATCTGCCCTTTTTCTAGTGCAGGTAGCTGCATAAGCACGGCAGGTGACAGTGTAATGAGAAATATGATAATTCTAAAGCGCATTAATTTCATGTCCTGTGGGTTTTGAAAGATCACTTATTATTCTGAACAAATTAAATCACCACATTTCCCTACTATCATCTGCATTTCCAGTGATTGTCTTATATCCTAGCTTAGAAGTACCATGTACAGTATGTACCCACAGATTATCTGTAAGAAAGATTATATTTTTTGATGTGTATTGTCGAAGCATTTAACCAGGTATAACTAATCATCTGAAGCTATGATATACTTTCTGACTATTTGAAGGTATGAATAAGTTCAATTAGGCAATTTAAGCTTTCCCATTACCCCTGCTGCCTTTCTGTCTTGCTGGACACACCATTTTCTACATTTCCTTGGGGCAAATGACATTTGCCTGCAAGTGGGAAAAATCCATTTTCCCATCACCCACTGCTGCTACAGTCCCAGTTGATGTCAGAAGTGAACTTCAGAACCTCCCTGTCAGGCTGTAGTGTAATAATGGTAGTTATGTGGGCTTTTGTTTGTAATCTTTTTGGGTGCTTTGTTGAAAGCAGGGCTGGGGGCTTAGAGTGATATTAGTGTGAGTGCTTGTAAGCCCCTTGAGTGGTGTCATGCACAATTAATGTCCCTAGGTAGCAACTCCATTAGCTGTATGAACTCTGGCTATGGCAGAGAATACTAATGGTCATGGTTCTGGGCATTAAAAGAGAGAATGACTTCCTTCAGCACCACACACTAACACACATGTATGCATGCATGCACATACTGTATGCTCGCACACACACATATACACACACACACACACACACACACACACACACACACACACACACACACACACACACACACACACTAGCCAGTGTTGGGTGTGCTTTATTGTTTAAAATTAAAAGAAAAAATACATATCCAGTGCATTAAATGTTCATTTTAAATGTTAAGATTACACATCATTTTAAGCATATCATTGTCTTATGTGTCTTTTTAATTATTTTGAAATTGCATCTTGATGCATATGTTTCCGAATAATCAGACTAACCAAAAATGCTAACCAAAAATATTTATCCCGATGTCTCTGAAAAATAAGTGAATCACCATCACTCTAATCTGATGGGTTTTCTCTTCTTTATAGTCTCCTATTTTGCTATTTTTTTAAAAGTCATATTTGGTCAGAATCACTGCATTGACCTTGTGGCTAATTCCCTGCTCATCAGTTGAGTAAAACTAATAGAGTATTCGCTGATATCACCCTGAGAGCTTATACACACAGCCTCATACTAATCTCCAATCAATTTTAACATGGCTGAATGTAGGAAACCCCTGTTCCTATGAACAGATATCAATTACCAGTTGTATAGTGTAAATAACGTAAAAAAAAAAAAAAAAAAGTTAAATAGAATTAAATTAAATAAATAAACTGGTAAAAATTAAATAACAGACCTCACAAGAATCAACATGGAATCACACAAAAATATATTTGTATTAGGATCAGTGGTTTAAAATACCTTTTTGGGCTCCTAGGGGTGCAAAAATAAAGCATTCTCTTTTGACAGATAATTGCAAGTTCTCATCCCAATAATACAATATCCATCTGCCACCCAAAATTACTTTTTAGGTGAAAAGGATGGCTTTATTTATTTATTTTTTTTTACCTTTTTCTGTCAATTATAGCAAGAATAATCACAAGTAATTACAGGTGAAACTCAAAAATTTGAATATTGTGCAAAAGCTCATTTATTTCAGTAATGTAAAAAGTAACTTAAGAGGTGAAACGGATATATGAGATAGACTCATTACATGCAAAGCAAGATAGTTCAAGCCATGATATGATTATGGTGTACAGCTCATGAAAACCCCAAATCCACAATCTCAGAAAATTAGAATATTACATGCAATCAATAAAACAAGAATTGTACATAGAAGAATATTGGACCTCTGAAAAGTATAAGTATGCATATGTACTCAGTACTTGGCTTGGGCCCCTTTTGCAGCAATTACTGTCTCAATGCGGCGTGGTATGGAAGCTATCAGTCTGTGGCACTGCTGAGGTGTTATGGAAGACCAGGATGCTTTAGTAGCGGCCTTCAGCTCTTCTGCATTGTTCAGTCTCATGTCTCTCAGTTGTGTGTGGTGGCTCTTGATGCACTGACTCCAGCCTCAGTCCACGCCTTGTGAAAGTCCCCAACACTTTTGAATGGCCTTTTCCTGACAATCCTCTCCAGGCTGCGGTCATCCCTGCTGCTTGTGCATCTTTTTCTTCCACACTTTTCCATTCCACATAGCTTTCTATTAATGTGCTTTGATACAGCACTTTGGGAACATACAACTTCTTTTACAATTACCTTTGGAGATTTCCCTCCTTCAGCAGTCTTTCCCATGTTTGTGCTTCCTACTGAACCAGACTGAGAGACCATTTAAAGGCTCAGGAACCCTTTGCAGGTGCTATGGCTTAATTAGCTGATTAGAGTGGGACACTATGAGCCTAGAATATTGAACCTTTTCACAATATTCTAATTTTATGAGATTGTGGATTTGGGGTTTTCATGAGCTGTAAGCCATAATCATCTCAAGTATGACAAATCACGGCTTGAACTATCTTGCTTTGCATTAATGAGTCTAGCTCATATATTAGTTTCACCTTTTAAGATGAATTACTGAAATAAATTAACTTTTGCACAATATTATAATTTTTCAAGTTTCACCTGTAGAAGATCATGTAAATGTCATTTAGTATTGCCCTAAGAGTATTTATCTGCTCTATATCTATATCTGCCTCCATGGTTTACATGCATTTGCATGTGCTTTACATGGTTTGAAGGACTTATGTATACAATATACATTGTTCTAAGAGGGTACATTTAGTTATGAAATTGCAGTGTGAGTACTAGTTTATTTATTTGTTTATTTTAAGCCTTTTCTGAACTCCTACCTTATTACATTGCTTACAAACAGAGTTGGTCTTGCTTTGTTTCCAAAGCCCAACATATCATGCATTTAGCTTGGTTCTCAGACAGAGCTCTTTTATATTGCTCTTAACAATATGCACAGTCAAAAAGAAATCTGGATATAAAATTTTAATTTGAGGTAATGGTGGTAAGGAGCCCATCATTTTCTGTGTGACACTGGCTAATGCAATTATGAATATTGAGAGATATAACAGATTATTAGGTATTCTTTTGTTTGTAATGGTGTGAAAGGATGTACATTGTGCTCAGTGTGCAGAGACTATAGCAAGACCAGCTATGACATCTTAACTAAAAGGTACAGAGAAGATAACATAGACATGAAGATTCCTCAATTAAGCTTCATGGACTTTGTGGGTGTGATACAACCACCTTACCTTTTTACCACATTACAGTCTTCTTCTAATTTTGTGGTCATTGACTTAAAAATTAATATACTCATTGAGGCCTGTTGGGTCTGAGAGGTGTTTTTTATTTTTGTATTTCTCTGAGCAGTGCATGGTCTTGGAGTGAATATGCTGGGACATCCATTCCCGGGAATTTTGTCAGTTGTCTTGAATGGTTCCCACTTATGAATAATCTTTACCACTGTAGAACGGTGACCTCCAGATTGTTTGGAAATGGCATTTTCCCTTTTGTCATATTCAAATGTTTTTTTTTCTTTCTTTTTTTAAAAATAACATTTTCAACATTTTATATTAATATTAAAGGCACTGATTGTATGAACAATTATGGAATTATGTACTGTAGTCAATAAAAAGGTTAAATAACCCTGATTGTTTTATATTTTCAATTCTTCAAAGTATCCACCTTTTGCTTTGATGACAATGTCCAACTCATCCCAAATTATTTCAATTAGATTTAGATCAGGTGATTGTTGAGGCCAGGTTATCTGATGCATGAATCCATCACTCTGCCAATTGGACAAATAGCTCTTACATAACATAGAGGTGTGTTTGGGGTCATTGTAAAACAAATGATGGTCCCTCAAAATGGAAACCATAAGGAATGACATGTTGCTGTAAAATGCTATGGTGGCCATGCTGGTTATGTGTTCCCTCAAATCTATCACACAGTCTACCATCACACCTCCTACTCTGTGCTTCTCAGGTATAATTACACACCCAGGAACCATCTATACACCCTCTCTATGTCTAAAGAAGATATGTTGGTTAGAACCAAACAAAATATATTTGGACTCATCAGACCAAAGGATGATTGAGAAAAGATTTCCCACTGATCTAATGTTCTTTTCTTATGTTTCTTGGCCCAATTAATTTTTTTCTGCTTGTTGTTCTGAACTAATTGTTTCTTTGCCTCAATACGACCATTAAGACCTGACTCACACTGTCTCCTCTGAATAGTGGATGTTGAATCTGAGGTGCTGTAAATTATCGGTTTCTGATGGTGTTTATTCTAATAAACTTATCTTTTGCAACAGATTTAACTCTTGGTATTTTTTCCTCGTCATCATCATCACATTATATGGTTTTGGAGCCTGCACTTGGGGATACACAAAGTTCTTGAGATTTTTTTTAACTGACTGAACTTCATTTTCTAAAGTAATGACAGACTGCCTTTTCTGTTGATTTAACTCACTGTTCTTGTCATAATATGGATTTGTATAGTAGTTGCAGTAGCATTAGGGGGGCTATTGACTCTGTACCCACCCTTTCTCTGCTCAAGAAAATTTATGGTCTAATGCCCAATAATAATGTCACAAATTAACTCTTGACAAGGCACACCTGTCAATTTAAAACCACTCCAAGTGAATACCTCATGAATCTAATGAGAGAATGCTATAAGTGTGCCAAGTTCTCATCAAAGCCAAATGTAGCTAATTTGGACAATCTAAAATACAAACCATATCCTGTCTTGTCTTACACTTTTTTATTTTCTACATAATTCCAAATGTGTTCTTTCATAGTTCGGACGTCTTCAGTATGAATGTAAAATTTTGAAAATAATATCCAAACTTTTGCCTGGTTTTATTTTTACATACAGTACAAATTTTAGACAGGTGGGAAGAAATGCTGTAAAGTAAGAATACTTTCTCTCCTTCTATACACATACATACATAAAGTCAGCCAAAAAATTTACACAGTACATACTTAAGGGGAAAAAAATTATATGTTAATACTAAATGTATTGCTATACATTATATATTGATTTATATAATAATATTATAACACTCATGATAATATTATTAATATTATATGAATATAATTTACAATTATACAATATGCAATATAATATGATATAATTTGTTTAACGCCAAAACAGAAGCATGGATAATGTCATCTCCCATGTCCTTCATATGCTTTGGCATCTGGACGTTGGGAAAGGGAATTATGCAAGGCTTCTTTTTATCAACTACAGCTCAGCATTAAACACTGTAGTTATTTTCCGACTCATCGCAAAGCTCAGTGAACTGGGACTCGGCCACTCATTATGCTCCTGGATCTTGAGCTCCGTGACAAACAGACCACAGGTGGTAAAGATCGGACATTGGTTCTCAGAAAGCATCAAACTAAACATTGGATCACCTCAAGGTTGTGCTCTTCTCTCTTCATACCCATGACTGCTTCTTGGTGTAAGGTCAGTAACTTGTTCTTAAATGTCTCAAAGACCATGCGCAAAACCTTCTATACCTCGATCATCCAATCTATTGTCTCTGGGAATATTACCATCTGGTATGTGAACAGCAGCTCCCAGGATAAAAGGGACTTGAGGAGAGTGATCAGATGTGCTGAGCGCATATTACCAGGACTAAATTTCCTGATCTATAGGACATTTACATCAGGTGGTGCAGGTTCAGGGGACAGCGCATTATTAAAGACACTCATCATCCTAATCACAAACTGTTTCAGTGCCTGCCATCTGGCAAGAGACTCTGGTCACTTTCAGCATGAGCTAAAAGACTAAAGAGCTTTTTTCACCAGCGATATAGTCATTAAATACACAACCTTAACAATAACTGATCAAATTTAGCACATAGTCACAGTCCTTTTATTACATTAAATTTGCACATACATTACAGAATAAAACTTATACAGAATAACAGAATATAACTCATATCCTAGTCTGTTGTTAATATTCATTCTTAGTGTTTTTATCTTTTAAAATGACATATTTTTTGTGCACAGTCTGGAGTTTATCGCAACTGCATTTCACTACAGCTGTACTTTTATGTAACCATGTCTGTAACAAATAAAATTATTGAATCGTGAATCTAATATAAAATATACTAGTGTGTATAAATATTTTTGGCCGAGTCTCTATCTATCTATCTATCTATCTATCTATCTATCTATCTATCTATCTATCTACAGTATCTCTCTCTCTCTCTCTCTCTCTCTCTCTCTCTCTATCTTATATATATATATAGATAGAAAGAGAGAGAGAGAGAGAGAGAGAGAGAGAGAGAGAGAGGGGGGGGTTGTAAAAACTGCTTCAAAATGTCAGAAGGAGAAAAAGGAGCAAGAGACAAAAAAACTGCCATTTGATTGGCATTTGAACTCAAACAGGCTGTTCATCAGCTGATCAAAAGACCATAGTCCCAAAATACCCACAACAAAACTAAAAGTGTCAAAAAGGACTTAGTAGTCAGTAGCACCACCGTTCATGTTGATAACTTCAAACACTCATTTCGGCATGCTTGATGCAACTGTTTTCAGGGGCTGATCGGAATGATGCTCCATGTGGTGAAGATTGCTTCACGAAGAGCATCCACAGTCTGGAACTGATGTCTGTTTATGTAAAGTTCCCTTGCCATCCATCCCCAAATATATATATTATATATCATAATATATACTACATTGCCTACCTTATCAATCCGACTCAAGGGCATCCTTGCATGATCAAAGCTCCATATACCGAGCAACACATTTTATGTCAATTGTTTTTAGATTGCTTCATCCAAGCGAGAGTTATTACAAAGTATTCTGGGCTTCTTTTGAGTGAATCACCCAGTACATATAGAATCTGCTACTAAGATGTGGTTGTGGAGGACAGTTCCATGCCACAGGTCACAGCAAATATACAACGTAGTTATACTGCTTCAGCAAGGTCTTTTTCAAAGCAAACTTGGGTTTCCAGATATGCTGTTCAAGCTATTTTGAAGAAGCATAAAGAAAAGTGAAATATTGAGGACCATAGACATAGTGGTCAGCCAAGGAAACTTAATGCAGAAGATGAAAGACACATCAGAGGTACTTCACTTTGACATCAGGGCCTGTTTTAACTAAATGTATCAGAATCGCTCCTAGGAATTGTGCTCAAAGTTCATTTAGGACTGAAAGCTCCTGAATAGCCTAGCTCAGAGTAGGACATAAACGTTGTTCACGGAGCTTCCAATTTTTTTCAGCGAGGAGTAGGACTGTGAAAAGAAAAGTGTGACTTCAACTCTTTACAAAACTGAGAGCCACAAAGTAGTTTTTAACAGTGGAAAAGTGAAATGGTGAAATCAGTGCCAGTGAGAGCAAAACTTAAAGCTGCATGACTCGACTGCATGACGATATCCTAATCAGGCTGCTCCAATTACAACTGTTTCAAGAGCCTATAATAGAGCTATGTAGGACTTTCATAATCTTATCAAAATTACTTCTAATAGAAGTAAGAGAGGATGAGACCGTTTTGCTTGCCGAGAAGGTTGTTAAATATAGAAATATAAGAAATAATTAATTCAAAATTTAGCACTACTCTTACTCTTATAGATAAAAAGTGAGTGGAGGCAATTTATGAACACATTAATGACACTTGATGGCCTGTCGATTTGCCACATGTACCCCCAGAGGAGTGAAAAATGGGGGTACACTGTGTTAATGAAGTGATGATAATTCTGAGAATCTGAGAAAAAAAAAATCAGTTGTGTACACTTAAATAACCTATACATGTAATAAAACTGTAAAGGTGGCTTGTCTGGGCATTAAAAATATTTCTTAAAGTAATAGAACACGTCAAGATGTTTTTTGGAATTTTGTCTGTTTGTTTGTGCACGCATCACGTAAAAAAATACTTAACAAATTTAAATGGGGTTTTCACTGTAAGGGACCACCCCTAGAGGGCACTGTGTGCATGATTATTTTTAGTTTGTGTAGTTCTGTTTGTAGACTCAGTTTCCCAGAAGGCACCTTGGTCAGGTGATGACGGAGCTCACCTGAACCGAGGTAGCTCATTACATTTGTTATAAAAAGCTGTTAGTTCTGGGAAACTGGGTCGAGCATTGATAATGTCTAGTGAGCATTTGTTTTGTTTTGTTTTAAAAACTTATTTTTGTTTTAAAAAATGTAATTTATAAACTAAATTCCACATGAACAAAGTCGCAGACACATCTAGTTTAATATAAATACCCCAAATGTATATATAAATACATTTATTTTAATGTGTGTGCCATGGATGATGCCCACAACTCTATGCAGAATGTTTTTTGTTGATTTCTGACATTGTTGGCTGCATAACTGTTTTAAAGTTTTAAAGCTGCATCCTCTCTGTTACTAAAAAGAATGTACTGTACAGTATCAGTCACCTGCAGAGACATATTCATTAATGAACCAGTTGCATACCGTAGGCGATTTGTAAAAAAAAAAAAAAAAAAAAGTATGAAATGTTTGTCCAAATGTATCTTTTAGGAGCTCCGTGTCACTCAGTGTTACTAAAATGTTTCCTCCACATGTATCTCTGCTTGAATGACATTTCCTTGCTACTCCTAACCAATTAGGATACCTCTGGAGCTTACACTTTGGTAATGGTCCTGTAGGAGTGATTTCCTATTATAATAATGTTGATTAATTGCTCTTACTCCTAAAAGTATCAAGTTGTAAACTCCAAATCATCAAGGACAATACAACCCTAAATATAAACAAATAATAAATAAATAAATTATTATTATTATTTTTTTTAAATCCTCTGTCTCAGTGTTTTAAAGACCTGACCATGCCTGATAATGTAAGGTTTCCTATCAACTCTTTTAATTTTATCTTATTCACATAGCCATATTTAATTAAATTTTCACAAATATGCAAAGAATTAGATTTTGATTAACATTTTCTACTGTCATTGTAATTATAGCTGTACAGTGTAATTAGTTTTTACATTACTTCCTTCAATTGTTCTAGTAATAATTTTAATTAACTTCATGTGTTGAGATTAAAAAGCTAAAAATAAAATTGTCAACTTGAACCTCCTACCTTGTCGCTTTTTCTTATTAAGGCTGACAATTTAATATTGACAAGGCCCAAAACGCGTTTGTGTGCATGTGTGTGCGCACGGATGTGTGCCTGTGCGTAATGTGATAACATTAGAATATGAGAGAGGTGACAAGATGAGCTGGCCTTCCCTGCTCTGTAGCATCGTTGCAATCTGCTGCACAGAAATTTGCATGTACTGAAAAGCCATTAAGTTAAAATATACCATTATCGTACCTTTCTGGGCCTCGTGCCATACAAATGCTTATTGCATGTGCTTATAGCCAGGCCCTAGCAGATGGTAAATCATAAAATTTTATGAAATTATTATGCCAGCGAGGAGTTTTGAAAAGGAACAGCTGTGAGAGAGATGGGACATTATTAACACTCACAGGTGTTCCATTTCTACCCTCTGCCAACCACAAAATCAAAAAATTTAATTATAAACAAACTTGCAAATGTTGTAATCTCCTTTACATATTTAATTGTTTAAAATAAGCGAAGAATTAAATTTTCATTTGCATAAAATATTTACAGAAGAAAGGAAGTTTCCTCCCAGGTCTCTCCCCTTCCACTCTGTTGCCAAAGATTTCTATGTGAAATTGTAGGGTTGTAGCCCTGGAAAGCTGCAATAGACCCAGCTCTAGGTCTTTCATACAGTATATGGCAGGTATGCGTAATAAGACCTGACTGTAATGTTATATTGCATTTATTGTACAATATAGAAGAATAACAGTACTGCATATGCTGGCATATATTTTAATATGGCGCCATCCATTGTTTTGGAGAGCTCTGCACTACATGACCACAGGGTAAGGCACTGCAGCTCAATATAGCTGGTGGCACAAAATCAGTTATCCTCATCCAGGTTCAATGCACATATAAAAAGGCTCCAAACCAGAAAAAAGGCAAGTAGCATTTCTTCCGCAATAAGCAAGCAACTGATGCATTTCTGTCTCTCAAATGCAGATACAAAAGAAGAAGAAAACAACACTGCCTGTCCTGCTGCACATTCAGCTCAGCTCAGCTTGCCTGACAAAAAGACTGATCATTTCCTTTGACCTGGGCTGGATACACCAAGCGCCTACCAGAGTGCACTCACACACACACACACACACACACACACACACACGTGTACTGTATATGAATTTTATTTAATTGACTTATATATGCTATTTAGAAGATGCTTTTAAAATGCTGAGTATGATCATGGTCTCTCATCTCTGCATCATAGACATTTAAATAAATAATTTGCTTAATTTCATTAATTAATTTAAAATAATCAAATAAAAAAAACACTTCACAGCAAATTCACTGGAGTCACTGGAGATGCTAATGAGAAAAACATAACGTTGGTGGTGTAACATTACAGCGTTAATGGTGTTCAACACCAAAGAGTGTTACTTTAAACATCCGGGCATTTGGGCAGGTACGCTTGTGGAGATTTGTGGCAGACGCCATTTTCTTGGTGTCGCTTTGAGCATGAAAAGGATAGTTTGATATAAATAATTCTCATTGTATTCTACTATCTGAATACATTGTATTCATAGCAGTCAACAAGGTCAGGAAGATTTCCATTCAAAAGGTCATCCCTCAGGTAAGTAATGTTAGTTTGACTAAGTGTCAAAGTCCCTTGAGTTTTGAGTGATTTCTGCATGAACTTCTGCATGGATACAGAAGTACAGCAATCATCATAAGAAGTGTGAAGAACGGTATATAAAGTTCCAGACCTGTCAGGCAGAAAGAGAACAACTTATTTCCCGCCAGCTTCAACCCCAAAAAGTATTTTTGGTTAACCAGGGAGCATTTGAGTGTAGTTAAAGTATTTTAAATTATTTAGGAAACTGAAAGACAACAATTACTTATCATTTCAATTCTATTTACGTGCATCTAACACATTTCAATTTGTTCTGTCTTACACTACAGACACATGTTACAGATGGCAAAATGATCATTAAAGTGCAGTATCAAAACCGTAAGAAATACATCAAATTACAGACTGCTGATTTTGAAGAATTCATTTCTGAAGGCAAGTTTCAAATTGCTAAATGACTGTATGACTATAATAATATGACCATCAAGTTTTATCCTTTAAACATTATGCTGCCTTTGTGCACTCTAGTGAGAGAAAAGTTCTCTATCCCTGTGAGCAAGATTACTGTTGAAGATGATTCTGGCACTGAGGTGGATAACAAGGTGTTTGCAGATTTGTTATCAATGACAGTCATGATGACAAAGGTAAACAAAAAGTTGTTTTACATTGCATTAACAGCAACAGTTCTTATTTCAGATGCATTGTTTTGATTTCATTATCTTGCATGCTGTTTTAAGTTTAGTATGTAAAAAATTAATAAATCTGTTAGAATAGGTTTAACTAGTGAGAATTCATTGATTTCTTAAAAACAACCAATGTCTTTGTTGCCCAAAATAGGACAAAATTGGGAGTTTTTTTTATGTTTGTGGCAGTTCATATATGACCAAAGCAGACGTTTCTCTTTGGATTCTAACTCCTAAGAAAAGAAAGATATATAAACAAAGTTTAATGCATGACACAGTTCTGATACATAACAATGCTTCAAATAGGGTAAATTTTTTATTGTTTGTTGGTCTTAGGTTTAGGCACATCTCAATCATCTCCGTCCACACCACAATTCTCATCTACCCCATCTGGGAGTTTCCTTTCTGTCTCTTTGAGTAGCAGTGACAGTGATACATCAAAGCAGCCCAAGAGAATTAGATGTGATGAGGTATTGAGTTCATCAGCCAGAGATGTAAGTTTGTAGATGTTTTACTGTAGATTGTATTGTTCATATCAAAATGATCATTGTCAACTTATCATTATTCAGTTAGTTTATTTCAGTTGAGTGCTATATTGCCATTTACAGTAAGATTAAAACAAACCCATGTTGAAAGCTTTACGATCCCCATCAGTCATTAGTAAGGATAAATTAGTCCTTTCATATTGTAAAAAATATTGTAATGCTGCTATTTTTATGATGACTCAAATTAAGCCCTTATCACATATGCACTCCTGACAATCTCTGGAGAGACCTTGTGCGGAGTTGTGCCGTCACACATGCAGCAGACAGCCTGGCTGAGAGCTGGGTGGGGGGGATAGTCCGTGTTGATTTCAGTAAGGGGTGGTCCCCAGGTAAAGCGTGCAGGAGACACGATTTATACATGACAAAAATACCTCTGTAAAAACTGTATCACACTGGGTTCCCAAAGGAGAGAAGTACAATACAACACTAGAAAACCTTGTATAAATGTCCTATATTTGGTGTTGTGTTGAGAGGATCGGCCGAAAGGAAATGCCCTCTTGCTCGCTGTGAATACTCCAGACTGTCACGATCCGAACAGGCGTAGTGGATCCAAGCGCAGAGCGCGTGTGGAATATAGCGCCGATTATCCTGTGATGAACGCGCTGTTTGTTTTGTGAATGAAAGCTCCCGCTGTGCGGAGATGCGGCGGCACGGCGCGAGCCTCGCGTAGAGAATGTGAAAGTGAAGAGCCGGTGCGCGCTGAACGCAACTCAGGTCCGCGGGGAATAATCGTGGTTGTGAACGTGCTTGCTTCGAGGTCATGAAATCCAATACAGTCCGTAATCCTGATTCGTGGTCATGAAACATGAGCGATGGTCGATATCCAGAAATCCAAAAAAGCAGTAATCCAAAACGTGAAACGAGAGCAAGGTCCGTGAAACAGAGCGTGGGTCGAGATCCAAAAGTCAAGGCAGTGAAAAACGCTGGAAAATTGGGCATGAGGGCACACAATAATCTGGCAAGAGGTGGTGGTTTGTGAAAGAGTTTTATAGAGCGGAGTAATGAATGAAATGAAGAACAGGTGTGCTGAGCCGGTGAATGAGGCGGCAAAATGAAAGCAGCGGACTGGAGTGTGGAGAGGAGTCACAGGTGATCACTTGGCTTGAGGTGTGGATGTGACATGGTGTACCGTGACAGTACCCCTCCCCCTACGGACGCCACCTGGCGTTCTAGAAGGTGCCTCCGGGTGAAGTTTATGGAAATCTGTGATGAGGGAATGGTCCAAGATGAATCTGGCAGGAACCCAACTTCTCTCCTCAGGGCCGTAGCCTTCCCAATCCACGAGGTACTGAAGGCCGCGGCCTCTACGGCGAGACTTAAGAAGTCTTCGGACAGTAAAGGCTTCGCCACCATCAATGAGCCGAGGTGGTGGGGGAGGACGGGGGGAAGGTGCCAGAGGGCAAGGTGCCAATCTGCGGATCTGGGATACATGGAAAGTGGGGTTAACTCGACGCATGGACAAAGGAAGGGCCAGTCTGACAGAACACGGGTTGATAATGCGTGAGATGGTGAAAGGGCCAACGAACCTTGGCGAGAGTTTTCTGGACGTTGTCTTGAGAGGCAGATCACGTGTGGACAGCATGACCCTTTGGCCAATCCGGTACTTGGGGGCCGCAGAACGATGGCGGTTAGCCTTACGCTGGAATGTACTCACTGTGCGTTTCAGCTGAGCACGGGCCCGTCGCCATGTTCTCTTACAGCGGCGGACGAAGGCTTGGGCTGACGGGACAGCAGTTTCCTCCTCCTGGGTGGGGAACAGTGGTGGTTGGTAACCAAGGCAGCATTGGAAAGGGGACATTCCGGTGGAGGAAGTGAGGAGTGTATTATGGGCATATTCCACCCAAGGAAGATAACAGCTCCATGAGGCTGCATCACGTGAGGCCATGCATCTCAAGGATTTCTCAAGCTCTTGGTTGATGCGTTCTGTCTGACCGTTACTCTGGGGGTGGAAACCTGAAGAGAGGCTGGGCGTGGCGCCGATGAGGCAGCAAAAGGCCTTCCAGAATTGCGCTGAGAATTGGGGTCCCCTGTCTGAAACTATGTCTACGGGCAATCCATGGAGCCGAAACACGTGGTCAATCATGAGTTCAGCTGTTTCTTTAGCCGATGGGAGTTTGGGTAAGGGAATGAAGTGAGCTGATTTAGAGAAGCGGTCGACCACAGTGAGTATGCAGGTGTTATTGTTTGAGGGGGGTAATCCAGTGACGAAATCGAGAGCGATGTGAGACCAGGGGCGGTGGGGGATGGGGAGGGGTTTTAGGAAACCCTCAGGAGGACGGTTGAGAGTCTTGTTTCTGGTACATGTGTCGCATGAGGCCACGAACTTCCTGACATCTTCCATGATGGATGGCCACCAGAAACGTTGCTGTAGTAGGGATAGGGTGCGGGTTGCTCCTGGGTGGCAGGCTAATCTTGAGCTGTGGCCCCAGTCCAGTACTTGGGGTCGGACGGCAGCTGGGACAAAGAGTCGTCCTGAAGGAACATTACTAGGGCCTGGCTCCTGTTCGAGGGACTGCAAGACCTGGTTCTCCACTTCCAGACGTGTCATGGCCACGAGACATTGTGGTGGTAGGATGGTGTCCAGGATTGGTGTGTCCCGAGTGGTGGAGAACTGTCGAGAGAGGGCGTCGGGTTTAGCGTTCTTGGAACCTGGGCGATAGGACAATGTGAAGTTGAATCTAGAGAAGAATAGGGACCAGCGTGCCTGGCGTGAATTGAGCCTCTTGGCTGACCTGAGATACTCTAGGTTTCTGTGGTCTGTCCATACGAGGAATGGGAGGTCAGCTCCCTCCAGCCAGTGTCTCCATTCCTCGAGGGCGAGTTTGACTGCAAGAAGTTCACGGTCCCCGATGTCGTAGTTGCGCTCAGGGGATGAGAGTCGACGGGAAAAGAATGCACATGGGTGAAGCTTATTATCTTTGAGGGACCGCTGAGAGAGAACAGCTCCGACTCCTGTTTCGGAAGCGTCTACCTCCACAATGAATTGAAGAGAGGAGTCTGGAAAGACAAGAATGGGTGCCGTGGTGAAACGATGCTTGAGATCGTTGAATGCTTTCTCAGCTTCAGTGCTCCACCGGAAGGGGGTCTTTGTGGACGTGAGTGATGTGAGAGGAGTTGCCACCATGCTATAACTTCTAATAAATCGCCTGTAGAAGTTAGCGAAGCCCAGAAAGCGTTGGAGCTCTCTTCTAGATGATGGTGGCGGCCAGTCAGTGACCGCTTTTACTTTAGTTGGATCCATCTGAATGCCTGATGGAGAGATGAGGTACCCTAAAAATGACGTGGATTCTTGGTGAAATTCACATTTTTCGGCTTTGACGTATAGTTTGTTCTCCATCAGGCGTTGCAGGACTTGACGTACGTGTGTTCTGTGTTCCTTTAGTGAACGGGAGAAAATCAGGATGTCGTCAAGGTATGCGAAAACAAAGATGTTTAAAAAGTCTCGAAGGACATCGTTGATCAGATTTTGAAAAACTGCTGGGGCATTGGTTAGGCCAAAAGGAACTACCAGATACTCGTAATGGCCAGTGGGGGTGTTGAAGGCTGTCTTCCATTCGTCACCTTCCCTGATCCGGACTAAATGGTAAGCGTTCCTCAGGTCCAGTTTAGTGAAGAGGCAGGCATCTTGCAGTAGCTCGAAGGCTGTAGACATCAAGGGGAGCGGATATCGATTCTTAACTGTGATTTCATTGAGTCCTCTGTAATCTATGCAGGGACGAAGGGACTTGTCTTTTTTCTCTACGAAAAAGAATCCAGCGCCGGCCGGGGAAGAGGAGGGGCGAATGATGCCTGCGGCTAGGGATTCAGAGATGTAGAGTTCCATTGCCTCTCTTTCGGGGCGCGATAGGGCATAGAGGCGTCCCTTTGGGGGCGAGGTACCAGGGAAGAGGTCAATGGCGCAATCGTAGGGGCGGTGGGGAGGGAGCGAGACGGCGCGTGATTTACTAAAGACCTGTTTCAGATCATGATATTCAGCAGGAACTTTGAACAAGCTGGGGATTTCTTCTTGAGACGTGATTAATTCATTTTTGGGAGAAGCAGAACGAAGACAGGAAGACAAGCAGGCAGGGCTCCATTCAAGGACATTTCTCCTTGTCCAGTCAATGTGGGGGTTATGTTGCTTTAACCATGGGAGGCCAAGGACGACTGGTGCATGGGGGCTCTTGATAATTAGGAGAGAGATACTTTCGGCATGGTTACCTGAGAATTGAAGTGTGAGAGGGACTGAGCGGTGTGTAATCGGAGGGAGTCTGCTGCCATCTAGTGCCTGGACATGGAAGGGTCGACTAAGTGGAACAGAAGGAATCTTGAGCTTGGTGATCGTGGAGACAGCTATCAGGTTTTGATCTGCCCCGGAGTCTACGAGGGCGTTCAGGACGTGGGACTTATTATCGTAGGTCAGGGTTATGGAAAACACTGGTCGTGGATCTGGGAATGAGCTGAGTGTGGGGGCCCCCTGTACTCCCAGAATTACCGGGGGCCCAGGGCTTTTAAAGGACAGGTTCGTACTAGGTGACCCGCTTGACCACAGTAGAAGCAGGAGCCCTCGTTGCGGCGTCGCTGACGTTCCTTTAACGAGATATGAGTACGACCAATGTGCATGCGCTCATGTGAGGTTTTGAGGGTAGGCATGGTGATGGTTGAGACTGGTGGTTGAATAAGAGCTGGGGTTCTGGACCACTGATGGTCCATCTGATAGTGGACACGCTTGCGAACGTCGATACGTGTTGCAAGGTCCATGAGCTCTTGGATCGTGGAGGGAAGCTCTCGAGCTGCTAGTTCATCCTTAATCGGATCAGAAAGTCCATGGAGGAAAGCGTCGAAGAGCGCTTGATCATCCCAGCCACAAGAGGGGGCTAGGGTTCTGAAGTCAATGGTGTAATCATGTACAGAACAGGTTCCTTGGCTTAGCTTGAGTAATTGGCCTGCTGCCTGGCGACCTGAAAATGAGCGGTCAAATACCCTCCTCATTTCGGAGGTGAATGTCCCATAGGTGGCACAGCAGGGGACCTGGGCATCCCATAATGATGTTCCCCACTCTCTTGCTTTTCCAGTAAGGAGGGTTATAATGTACGCTACCTTAGACCGTTCCGTGGGGAAGGACGACGCTTGTAACTCCAGTACAAGAGAGCATTGAGACAGAAAGGAACGGCAGGTAAGTGGATCGCCATCATATGTGGGCGGTGCAGGGAGCCGTGGCTCATGGCGTGTGGTGGGTGTTGGTGGTGCCTGAGGAGCAGGAGATGAAATACAGTGCAGCCGTTTAATCTGATCAGCGAGAGATGTCAGCGTTTGCGTGACAGTGCTAAGTGTAGTCATGATGTGTTGAATATCCTGCTGATGAGAGCCTAAAAGCGCACCTTGGTTCTGTAGCGCCGCCTCCAGCTGCGCGATATCTGCTAGATCCATAATTGGCCAGATTATACTGTCACGATCCGAACAGGCGTAGTGGATCCAAGCGCAGAGCGCGTGTGGAATATAGCGCCGATTATCCTGTGATGAACGCGCTGTTTGTTTTGTGAATGAAAGCTCCCGCTGTGCGGAGATGCGGCGGCACGGCGCGAGCCTCGCGTAGAGAATGTGAAAGTGAAGAGCCGGTGCGCGCTGAACGCAACTCAGGTCCGCGGGGAATAATCGTGGTTGTGAACGTGCTTGCTTCGAGGTCATGAAATCCAATACAGTCCGTAATCCTGATTCGTGGTCATGAAACATGAGCGATGGTCGATATCCAGAAATCCAAAAAAGCGGTAATCCAAAACGTGAAACGAGAGCAAGGTCCGTGAAACAGAGCGTGGGTCGAGATCCAAAAGTCAAAGCAGTGAAAAACGCTGGAAAATTGGGCATGAGGGCACACAATAATCTGGCAAGAGGTGGTGGTTTGTGAAAGAGTTTTATAGAGCGGAGTAATGAATGAAATGAAGAACAGGTGTGCTGAGCCGGTGAATGAGGCGGCAAAATGAAAGCAGCGGACTGGAGTGTGGAGAGGAGTCACAGGTGATCACTTGGCTTGAGGTGTGGATGTGACATGGTGTACCGTGACACAGACAATTACTTGCTGTATTCACATGTGGCCTTCCAAGGACATCACACTGGCTTTGTGCAGGATAAAGTCTGTTTAATGTCCAGGCCGACGGATGCCGACATTTGTGTCATCGCATGAAGCTCACCCGGGTAAAGGATATGGGATTCCATTGCATGTGTGAAAGTTTGCTGCTTTAGGTCTAAATTAAAACTCTATTTACCTATAGGAAGATGTGCAGTAGCAAAGGTACTTTGTGTTTGCATAATTGTGTCTTGTACTGGTGATCTTGTAACTCTGGGGAGGTTCCATATGGATCTAAGAAAACCTTGTTAAATTCGTAATCATTTATTCAAAATGAAATACAGGTCAAACTGTCCCTTTAAGAAATGAGATAAAAAATCTGTGTGATCTTTTCTTAGCTGATAAAACAGATTCTGCAGACAAAACCAGGAGGGACATCAGTTCTTGAAGAATATGAAGTAACTGGCACACTGTCTGACGGTAGAAGGCGGCAGATGGTTAACATTCTTGCAGCACACATGGTTGAGACTGAGGGGTGAGTTCATAATAGAAGTTATTATGAGGATGTCCAAAATTGTAGGAAATGCTATGGGATACCCTGGCAGTTAAGCCATTAAAAGCTATTTAACTTTTTTTTTTTTTTTTTATAAATTCACATATTGCATGAGTACTATAGTATAGATAAATGTGTTTAGTCTGGATGGAATCTAATAACTAATAAGTTTGACAGAAGTGGTTGTTTTACCTAGGTTGCAGAAAAAGCAGAAATGACAGTCCTGAGCTCATTCCTACGGGCTCATTACTAAAGTAATGTAATAATATCCTCATAAGTACAGGTGCTTGTGTATGTTTTTCAGGAGAATCCCCCAGCGAGCTACGAAAGAGAAGTATGCACTGGGAATTGTCACATTGTTTCCTGCATTAAAAGATCCCCTATGCACAAAGGGATATGTAAGCCATGTATTTAAATTAATTAAATAATTCAATTGATCATTAACATTATTTTAATAACCTAATAAATATTGGCAATATGAAATTATGGTTGATATTATTGAAAATATTTTAGAGTGATTCAACTTTGCAACTTTGAATGCTGTAGTTTGAGCTACTGTTAAACTAAATTGTTATACTGGGAGGTTTTCCTGTATGTAGTCTACCCTCACTGAGAAATTGAATAGACCAATCTGTATAAAATAAGACAGTTCAACATCATCACACATGTTGTATGACTTTTTTTTTTTTTTTTACAAAACTGTACAAAATTGCACAGTTGAATCAATAACTCCTTAAATAGTTTGAACAAAACACTTTCAAGAAGATGGTCTCAAGACCGAGTTTTGGTTGCATAGCTCTGCTCATGCCTAACAGCCATAGCATCTTTGGTTGGCCATCTTTTGAGGGGATGGTACCCTCTAATGCTATTCATATCAGTAAATACAGGCGGATGTCTGAATCAGAATTACATAAAATATTTTGATCCTGGACTTTTAGTTCTGCTACTATCAGATAGTTCTGCTGAGTATGAAGTTGAACTTAACTGTGTTTCTGTCTTTGGTAAGGAGCATTATTATGACAGCCAAAGTGGCTTTGGATTTCTGGCTTGGCGGCTCAAGACAATTCAGAGAAAGACAAAACTTGTGTCCAAGAACTCAAAAACGCATACAGCACAAGGAGGTGGTCCAAGACGGGAGGGGGAGCTCCCTCAGTGTGGTGGTCAGTTATATGAAGAGCGTTGTAAAGAGGTCATATCCTTGATGAACCACACCAGTGAAAGAGAAATCATCCTGGAGAAGATGAAGGAGACCTTTGAGTATAGGCAGCATCTCATCCATAACCCAGATGAATCACACACTGTATTCTCTGTGTTTCCAAGGCTGCTGGATACTAAAGGGCTGGTAAGAATTGTCATTCTTTTTTTGTAACTGCAGTTAATAGGGTTAAGCTTAGCACATTGTTAGATATGTCAATAGGATATGAAAAATAAATAATTTACGTTGCTGCAGATACTCCAAGATTTTAGCCTTCTCTTTGGGCCAGAAACAGCTGCCAAACTACTTGAGAAGTGTTTTACGTCCTATAAAGAAAAGGTGATCAGAGAAGCGGAGAGCCTTACGTCCACCCCGATGCTCCAAAGTTTGTTGAGGTCTGCCAGGAATCAGTGCCATGATGAATCCTCAGAGAGTTGCCCAGGTATTGAGTTGAAAAACAAATTAAATTCATTTTCAACAGGTCACAGGGTACTTAAGAGGTAACATAAAACAGTGGATTAAATAAAAAGATGGTCCTTTTTGAAAGGAGACATATTTGTCATAGGTAAAAAAGCTGAGTTGTTTTAGCTTCCTACAGAGTGGGACAGTGATATGGCGTCGTTCCTGCTGCTCTTGCATATCCTTCCAAAACAGCCAAGTAAAAAGAAAACACAGAAGATCAGTGCTGCTCAGGCCATAGACCACCTAGTTGTGTTCCACAAGGTATGTACTAGGCCACAATTTGTGATTTTAATTAAGTGGAAAACAGTATTTCAGCAGTATTTGTAATTTGATTTGTAATTTTTCCCTCAGTCATGCAGGAGCTTGGAAAAACTGCTAGAGAACCAAGAGGGACATCGCCAGCCATACCTTCATGCTTCTGGAACCAGCAAGCAGGCCATCAGCACATTCTACATTGTGCTAGACAAGAAGCTCATCCCATGCCAGGGAACCACGTCACTGGCGGCCTTTGATTAACTCTTTAAGGTGCACTTTGTGTTCAGTGTCAGCTATGATATTGCTCTAAGTAACATGTACACATTTCTTCAGACCACAGTCTATAGTATTGATGTTGACCCCACTAAAGAGAGCCCAAAGGTGAAGTTTATGAACAGGAGTTAAGAGCCAAGGTCAGTTGATTGTCAGATTGTTACACAATGCACCTATTGCAATTACTTTAAATTTAGCATTAAGTTTTGACAATCTTTGCCAAGTTCTTGAACAATGTATAGGTGTTATATTTGCAAATCGTTACATGATGTCCCCGGTGCATTAATTCAGCACCTTTTTTGCATGGGTTATATCCTGGCAAAAAAATTGTTGTTCTTTGTGCTCAAGACGGATGTTCATTGCACTTTAAAAGTTTTGCAGGTTTTAGAAAGCATTTACGTAGTTGTCATAGCACTGGAAATGTACTCAAAAGTGGTGATGATAATGTGCAAGCGCCAGACGAGTCAGATCTCGGTGAGCAGTGCTCACAACAAGATCTATTTGATATTGACCTAGATATGATAGACCAACCCATCACATCTAATATGTCAAGAGATCACGCAACAGAAATGTGTGCTTCAATTATAGCAAAGTTACAGGGCAGTGGTGTTGCTAACAATGTTGTATTATCTGTTGTTGAAAGCATGGAGGAGTATGTCAAGGAAGTACATGCAGACCTTAAAGAACAAGTGTTAAGTGCAGTGCCACCTAATAATCCAAGTAGAAGTGCATTGGAAGAAGTTTTTAACAATGCTTTCAATCCATTTAGTGTCTTAAACACAAACTCCAAATGGACAAAGTATTTTAGTGAGAAATGGGATGTTGTTGAACCGGTGGAACTTCACCTAGGAGTGCGATATGATTCAAGAAGAAACAAAGCATCTGGAGTATATGAGCAGGTACCAGTAAATGACACTTTCATTTATATACCCCTGTTAAAAACGTTAGAGTTCATTTTCAAGAATGAAGAAGTGTGTCGTCAAATTAATAAATGTGCTACTGTATATGACATGTACAAGGATTTTTCAGATGGTAAATACTATAAACGACATCCTTTGTATTCAAAATCAAAAAATGCCTTGCAAATTCAAGTTTATTATGATGACTTTGAAACATCAAATCCACTAGAGTCAAAACAGGGCATCCATAAGCTTGGATGTTTAGATTTTACACTTCGCAATTTATCACCATGTATAAATTCATGCTTGATGAATATCCATCTCATATCTTTGTTCCATTCCCAAGATGCAAAAAAATATGGTGTTGACAAAATACTTACTCCATTTGTAGAAGATGTAAAAGCAATAGAGCAAAATGGAATGATAGTGTCATTTACTGAACAACCTCTCTATGGCACCATTGCACAAGTAACGGGTGACAATTTGGGTCTGAATTCAATTCTTGGTTATGTAGAATCTTTCACTGCAACTTACTACTGTAGAATGTGCCTTACTGATAAAGCAACAGCTCAAACAATGTTTAGCGAAAATGATCCACGCATGAACCTCCGCACCAAATCAACCAGTGAGGAACATTACCGTTATCTTATTGAGAATCCAATGGAACATTCTTATTTTGGTATAAAGCACAATAGTATACTCAATTCTTTGACATACTATAATGTATCAGACAATTTTGTGTTTGACATAATGCATGATATCCTGGAAGGTGTTCGGTCCTAGAAGTTCGGTCCTAGAGAGCCGCAATCATGCAGAGTTCAGCTCCAGCCCTGAAAAAAAAAAACCCTCCTGCCAGTAGCCTTAGTAGTCCTCAAGACCTTGATTAGCTTGTTCAGCTGTGTTTGATTAGGGTTGGAGCTGAACTCTGCAGGATTGCGGCTCTCTAGGACAAATTGTCCTCTCTAGGACAAATATGTCAAATTGGGCCTTTAGTACATGTTTGGAGTATGAGGTATGAAGCTAAACACACTTTTTTTTAAGACTAGCATAAAAATTTTTAAGAATATAACAAAATCTCTTGCAAAGAAACATCAAATAGCTGTTGCCTATCATTGGGAGTCGTCTGCCACAGGTATTGAGTCTGGGCCTGTCAAAAAAAAATACTGACTGATGTTGAAAATGGTGATGTGATTTCAGAACATTTTCAAATTGATATTACAAGTGAAATAAGTGTCACGACATGGGTTAAACTTAATGGTATTGAGTATCACATGGGTCTTGTTGTTTGCACTGATTTTGCACATGAGATGCCAGTGTTCTGTAAGATAGTTTGTATCTTTCTGAGAAAGGAAGTGTTTTTTTGTGTATCAGAAATGGAGACTACATTTGAAGAGCGTTTTCATGCATTTGATGTTGTTGACCAAGTGCATAATGTTTCAGTTGTATCACCTCACAAATTGAAATACTTCAAGCCCTTTGATATCCAAATGTCTTATGGTACAGACTCATTTTACCATGTTGTTCCATATGGTTGTATTGTATAGCCCAACAGTGAGGTGCATCATAATTTTGTTTGCCACTGTACCATACAAGGTCATTGTGCATTTTATTTATTTATTTTTTAGTGCACTGCTTTTTCAAATGTAATATCTTTTGCCAAAAGAAAAATAAATATTTTTTGTTCATGGCAGTTGGACTCTCACTTGGAGTGATTATTGGTGGATGATAGGGTAGTTACACTAACAGATTCATTTAAACTTTTAGTTGTGTTAATCCAAGTGCATTATTTAGTTTTCATTTGAAGTGTAATCAATACTATTTTAGGATAAATTGTCACCATAAAGTGTTAACCTGATTTTTGGTGGTGTTGACAAATTACTCCATGAGTGTCTAATGAGTAAACCTTAAACACTTTAATAGTGTTCTTGTCATCTGTTGTGGTGTTAAAATGTAACACTTTAAGTGTTTGTCAAGTAACACTGCACTAGTGTTTATAATTATAACTCTTTTAAAAGTGTTAATTTAACACTTTTCCAGTGGTTCCCATATAAACACTGAGAACGTGTTAATTTTATTTCTGAGAGTGTTAAATTTGCGATTTCAAATTTGCTGTGTTTGTTAAAAAGAAATCAACTCTCTTTGTAATTTGGGCAATGTTCCCATATTTAATTTGCATATTATTATTATTATTATTATTATTATTATTATAGTCAAGGTGGTTTGCATGGATAAGAGATTGGGCTAGAATTCCCATGTTTTTGCTTCAAACTGTATCAAGTTTGCACGCCCCCACAAATATATCAAAGTGTTTTGATCAATTGGGTTTTCATTTTTGGTCTCAAATGTGCTGTATTATTATTATTATGTTGCAATATAGTTTTGTCTATTCACACACACATTGTTCCGTGCTTCACTGTTCTTTCTTTTGCTCATTGTTCTGTTTTTTAGTAGTGATTGTGCTGCCATGCACATGTACTATATTCATACTTCAGTCTATCCTAATCATGTGCAATCTCATGTAGTTTTGTGTTGTTTTATATTGCACAATGGTCCTGGAGGAAGAATGTTTTGTTTCACTGTGTACTGTACCAGCTGTATATGGTTAAAATGACAATAAAACAGCTTGACTTGAATTGACTTGATAAATGCTTTTCAAGATTTTATCATCAATTATGCCATTGTCTGTATTTTAAGAGCACCATAACATAACTCGCTCTGCTTAGTCTACCTTGATAGACAGTCTTTCTGATGAAAAGTGGCATTATGCAATAAATGGGCAACTAGGGGAAAATTAAATTAAAAAATTTAATTCCTGCGACTTTGGACAAATTACTTTTTAAAAACTAATTCAAACTAATGAATTTAAAGCCTCTGTAATAATCTCTTCTGCTGTATAAATAATCAAGGTAAAATATAGTTTATGAATAACAAGCAGATTTTAATCTGAAATATGAAATATAATAAACTAAATATTTTAAACTGTGTTTTATTAGACATATCTTTATTTTTTATAATGGGTCATATATTTATTCATTCCAATTATTTTGAGCTAAATCCTTTGGAGATAATTACTGTCATTTTACAACACCATTCTCATACACCGCAACCATTTAAGGCTAGTTGGAGTAAAGCAAACGTATGTTTCAGGAATGAGAATTTAAGCATATTGTGTATGACTTTTAAATATCTCTTGTGAATTTAATATTCGGTAAAAAAAATAAAAGCTTAAAACCAGGTTAATAATGTTCAGGGGAAAATAATACAGCAACCCACAACTGCACACACACACAACCTTTTAGCCACTACTACAACAGGACTCTGGTGCTGAGTGTACTCTGAGTGTACTGTTCATACGAGTGTAAATTCACACCACACTAAGGTATATAGGTTGCGTGATTCTTAAAGTGTAATAATTCTTTAATTCTTAATTTTAATTAAAAACAAACTTCAGTGTAACGATGCGGGTCTCACAAGGGGCAGAGCCTGCTATACTGCGGAGTTCTGAACAGGCAGAGGCACGGCCATTTATACACACGGTTGCCAAGCAACGCCGCCGCATGGCAATCAGCCTGGATATGCTGCACCTGGCGGCATGTCTAGTTATCGTGTGATCATTAGGTAGCACCGGTAAGGTATCAGGGCCGGTCTTTCCAAGACAAAGAAAAAGACAGGGTGCAACAAGCTAAGGCAAAGACCCAGCCTCTGCCTGTGAGAGAAAGCGACGAGCATCAGTTTAGCGTGCGCTCTCAGGTTACGTATGAAATTATTTTAAAAAAAGACAAAAGCACAGCCAGCGCTCTTTCATTCACACACGAGAGCGATGTATTTCCTGCCCCTGCGCTGGATAATGTACAATCACAGTCAGTAACAAGATGGGATTAATTTCCTCAGGAGCAGCAACAATATACATGCTGTTTACACTTTTATTTTTATTTCAGTTCATGTAATTCAACCTGCTATTTTGCTTTGTGGAATTTTGGCACTATTATACATCCATACCAGAGCCCCATCTGGTCTCGCGCAGACGGTGGAGCTCTGTTTATTTTGTGTTTTGTGTTTTCTTTTGTTTTATTCTTTTTAAGTTCCTAATTAATAATCCCACTCTATCTCCAAACAGAAAGGTCTTCCCGTGCATATCATAAGCACTTTCACAACCTCCTGTTTCATTGACCCCCCTCTGAATAAGTAAACATTATAAACATTATTACATCTCATGGTGCGGCTCTCCAACCCACACCATATATAGTTTAAATTGTTACTAATTTTAATACAATTTAGTAAAAACAATAATTAAATAATAGAGCAACAGTTATTTGTTCTTCTGTTTGTAATTTGTTTTTTGTTTTTTTTTCTTGATTCTTTATTTTTTTTTATTCATTTCAAAGACTAAAATTAAGCTCTACCCCACTCCATAACTTAGAACACACCCACACACCCACACACACACACACACACCGTACGCATCAAGTATATGTAAATGTCTTTTTCCTCCCCATGTTATGAAACAGGCTAATTTGAAGTTCTCAGGAAGACAGGAAGAATGGTGCTGGTGTGTCATCTAAAAGGAGGAAAGAAGATAAGGAGACTTCATGGTGGAATGAAGAAATTTGGAATAGTATTCAGAGGTTAGCCAAAAAGAAGTGGGACATGAACAGGACTGAAGAGAATAGACAGAAACACAAGGAGTTATAGTGAAAAGGGTGGTGTCTAAAGCAGAAGGCATATGACGAATTGTACACTAGGTTAGACACTAGAGAAGGAGAGAAGGACCTGTACAAGTTTGCTAGGCAGAGGGATTGAGATGGGAAGGATGTGAAACAGGTTAGAGTTATAAAGCATAGAGATGGAAAGGTGCTCACGAGAGAGGAGCATGTACAGAGGAGATGGACTTTGAAGAGCTGATAAATGGGGGAAATGAGAGGGGAAAAGAATAGAAGGGGTGGACTTTGTGGAACAGAAAGTAGACAAGATTAGAAAGGAGGAAGTCAGGAAGGCTTTCAAGAGAATGAAAAATAGAAAGGCAGTTGGTCCTGGGGACATCCTGGTGGAGTCTGGTAGTCTAGAAGAGGCAGCAGTGGAAATTCTTCTGTTAAATTATAATGATAATCTATTTTATCTCAGCTAGTCAGCTAATTGGGTTTCTTAGTTAGCTAGGTTGTTTTTTGTTCATTTATGTTGCATGGAGCACCTTGGTCCTAGAATGTTGTTTTGTTTTAATGTGTACTGAATGGTATATGGTTAAAATGACAATAAAAATCTACTTGACTTGACTTGACCCAGTAGTTTACAGGCTGTCCTGCCAGAAAGATTTGTTTTTGTAAAACAAATTGAAAACGTTCAAAATTTAATGAGTCAAGACAAGTCAAATTTATTTTTAAAGCACATATAACACAACTTAGTTGACTAAAGTGCTGTACAATGCTGGAGTATATGGCTTTAGAAGGACAGAAATGTATTGCAGTGCTGAATTATTCAAGCCTTTGTAGGCCATTAACAAGACCTTAAACTTGATGCTGAACTGCACAGAGAGCCAGTGTAAAGAAGCCAAGACAGGAGTTATGTGTTACAGTATGCGTGTGCCCGTTAAAAAAAATGTGTAGCAGCACCAGTTACAACTGATGAGCTTAATTCCTGTTTGACTATCGAGAGGGGGAGGCAAGAGAAGAGAAGAAATTAAGTATAATTTAGAGATTGAGTAGAATGATTCAGATAAAATCATTTTACAGTCATATATCTCGTTGCAGGAGGATAAGTCACTGGAGTTCTTACTCGCCCTGGTGATGTTTGAAGCAACAATCACAGTGTGCTATGCCCTATTCCCAAGTTTTGCAACATAATCAGTTTGAGATGTTGCCCACCGCCAAGAATTAAAAGGTTCATAGCGAAGCCCTTAGATGAGACCAGGAGGGTATGTTGGGGAGTGCGAGGGGCTAAAGTAATTCTGTCCCAACCGCCTATGGCATTCGAGGGGAGCCGGGTCTCAATAGATCTCCTTATCAATTCGAATTGGGTGAGTTGCAGCTAGAGCAGTTAAATAAGTTGACACAAAATTTTGCTCATTTACAGGTCCTTCAGCCAGTAGTCAGTCCTCGCATCGTGGCCCTGTTATTTGTAGGAGGTGCCAATGACATGGCCATTTTGCTAGAGTGTGAGGGGAAGCATATCCCCCCCCTCACCCTCAACCCCCTTTACCCATTCCCTAGTCATCTGTGGCTAGACAGCGTAGCCCCTCTGCATTGTTGGGCAAACTAGTTACCACCATGTCACTGAACCTAGACGTAGTTGGTGTCTTGGCTTAAGCCTAAGTATGTCTTATGTAATGTCTTTGTTTGAGTTTTGTGTTTGGTTGATACTTGCTTCATGGTGTCTAAAATAACAGAGAGTTGTTTTCGGGAACATTTTAAACCATGGGGTCAGAATTGATTTAAGTTGCAGTGGTTGCAGCTTTGGGCTGTTAATGTCCTTTCAATTCCATATACTGGTTGAATCGCATTGGATGTCAAAAGTTATGTTATATTATGTTAGTAATGTGGAGTGCTTGTCATCTTGGATCCTCCTGGTGGAATCTAGAAGCCGACCCAAATCGCATCCGGATTGGAGTCATCAGGTATCTGCACAGTAACATTTCCAGGTTTAATTGAACACTTTGAGAGTTCATTTGATGCATATAGAAACCGTAAGGTGTTAATTCAATACTGGGAATGTTGCTGTGTGGAAGCTGGAATAAACTGAAGTTAGTTGCTTGCAGAGATATGAAATTGTGTGTATATATTCAAGTTAGAAGAGTACCAGTATGAGAGAAAATGTATGTTTGTTTGTGTAAGAAAAACTGCAAAACGTATGTAAAAAACTGAGGTGTGTGTGTCGATCCAATACACTAATATTGGTTATTTTGTGAGCAGAAGCATTACAGAAGCATAGCTTTTTATAAAGGCCAGCTCATCATACAAAATATGAAGTAAATATTATCAGCCAGTATACATTCCAGTACATATAATTCAATTCTGTGACAAATATTTATAATTAAAATTAATTTATTTAGTCTGGATAAAACAATGATATAATTAATAACAAAGTAATAAATAACCATTTAAATAATTTTTTCCATAAATTATGGCAGAAACACAGCCCCAAAATTTTCCCTATACTTTGTAAAGTTGATAATGTATTTATGATCACCATGTATCACCTGTCTCCTTTTTATATGTTCTTTTGTTACTTTTTCTTTTATTGACCGACCACATTATTACAGGTGCTCGTGAAAATAGTAAACAGATGTCAATGTGAACACTTCTTGCCTTCCACTTTTTCATACGTTCGTTCATAGAATGGTCAGATTTTTAAAAGATATAAATCTAATTATCCGAGAAAAGTGACATTTTTCAGTTGTTCACCATAACAATTTCCATATTTTAGACTTGATTCGATACCATTAATCGTGATGAATCACATGAAGAACAAGCAGGAAAAGTCATGTTATACGTTTGAATTTTGGCGCAGTAGCAAAGTAGCAACAGCTTGTATTGTTGCTACTGAGTGACCTATTGCTGGACAACTTTGCAAAAAGCTCATCTTACTTAACCACCCCATGATAAAAGAGCCATATGAGATTAATCATACATAGATAAAGTTGGTCAGGTGGTCAGTTGAGTTAATTTTATTGCCATTGCTTAGCCTAGACTTGACCGATTAAAGCAACCCCAGAATGTAGCATTCCCTCTAGAGGCTTGGGCAGCGGACACTATTCATGTTTTATGAATTAGGACTGGAGACATGGCCTAAGTACACATGTTAAGATGTTTAATAATATCAGTAAGAACATAAACCATGTCAGGAAAATGAACCAGTAAACTAAACAATGTAGACATTTTAATGTGGACAAAATTCTCCACCATGTGGGGATTACATAATGTAGACAAAAAATGACCGCTGCATTGTTTACCTTGATTACGTAGTGTTTACCTCTGGGTTAGAGTAGAATCGAACCTTTAACGAGTTGGATTAATTTGATTAACCGTCCACAATATAGCACAACTGAGTGTATCTTACTAATCTTGTTCATTCCACGGCCAACAAGGATAATACAAAGTCTGGTATTTATCAATTACGAGCAAGGTAATGCAAGATCTTTAAAACACATGACCAAGACAACAGTTCTTTATAAAGACACAAGAATTTATTTGATTAATCTACGGTACATGAAACTACTCTACTTGAACACACACACGCACACAAACATACCAACAGTTTGGAGGGTGAAAGTTTTCTAGTACTGTTTACTAGATTAAAGTAAGTCACAAGAGCAGAGTCTTGGGTTTAATCTTACGGTTTAGTTATGAAATGAGCACCAATTTTCAGCAAGGTATGCAGCTTTGTTTGTTTAATTGTGTTACGTTTCGTTTTCATCCGATGGTTCGCCTCCAGGGAAGGGAATCACGGCATTGCTGATTGGTTGGTGCACTGATGTTGAGATGACATATTTTGGGAAAGCCCTTCGGTGAGGTGTTGCTTGCCTGGTTACCGATGGCAGCAATCTGTAACTTCTGAGGGTTTCTTCATTGTAGGACTTTGGACTTCTGGCACGAAGTCTCGTTGAGAGTTCTTGAAGAGCGGATGACTCCAGCAGAGGCGGCATAGCGCCCACAAGGGTGGAATGTTCTTTGAATAAAGCAAGCTTTCGATTGATATCACATATCCCATATCTTGTACACTCATTCCTATCTTCACTTAATAAAAGGGGTTTGTAAATGCGGATTGCACCTTTTAAGTTGTGCAGAATAACCAAACATACACACAGGAATAAAACATCCTGAATAAATATATGTAAGTTTTTCCCCACTGGCACACTTTAAAGATTGTTTAAAATAGTGTCCATGCCGTATGCCTCTTTGTTCATTGAAAGGCATGTGCTCTGGAGGTCAACAAGAGTGTCAGTGGTACTGTATGAGTTAGCTAGAGTTTTCCCTCCACTCAAGTATTTAAAACTGCCTCCTTTGTTTATCGGATTGCCAATTTACACCACTGTAGTCGAGGTCAACTGGACTTTTTATGGCTTCAGACGAAGCAGACTTCCTTTCCCAAGCTTGGTTAAGTTTCCCGCTTCTTTGTGTCACAGATGCTGCTTTGTGTCACAGATCAGATTATCAGGATGACACCATGCAGGCTGGGAGAGGGGTTCTGGAATGTGATCGATTGATTGCTCTCTTTGGGGGTCTGTTCATCCCTACATATGCCCCTTTTTCTCACTTAGGTTTCCGTTGTGAACGTCAGCAGGCAGACCCAAGACACATACAACAACTCCATCACCAACTGAATCATGGTGCATAATAACCTAGTTAATTCATATGGTCAGGTTAGGAACACTTATAAAAACAAATATAGGGGTGCTTTGTCTAAGTTTTATGTGAAACGGGTTGTTTCTATTGATTGACAACGGCCCTTTTTTACGACGACTTATTTTCACTTTTAGTGAAGGTATTCAACATAATTTTGGAGTTGGATTCAAGCTCAGTTAAGGTAGTTCCCTGATGAAAGAGAGAGAAAAGGAAAACCGGAGAGAAAAGAAAACACACAGGAAAAGGACCACAAAGAGGTTAAGACAGCAAAACCAGAGTCACATGTTTGTCACATGTGAGGTTTGACCTATCAGTTCCGTAAAGGAGGGTGATTGGGTGGTGTGTTTACAACAGTAAATAAACTGTAAATACCTTCCAAGAAGGACCGAATTATGTTAGTGTGGTGAAAAGTATGGGACAGTCGATCTGTGTCAATGGTTTGTTCTTCCCCTTTTTCCTGTCAGTTTGGAAAACTCTTCCATCATCATTCTCATCACTTCTTGAGGGTTGAAGGACTGGTTATGTCTTTGACTCATTTAGGACTTTGGGTTAGCTTGGAATCTTGACGAGTTTCTTCAACGATTTCTTGGGCTGGTTGCTTTTTTTTTTCATTTTTCTTTGGTGGTTCAGTTGGATTCCCACGAGCTTTTCCCTTTTGCATTTGGCCGATTCCATGACTTACATGAGGTATGGATAAGAGGGTCTCGTCCACACGATCCAATCCAGTGATGGTTCCGTCATTTAGCCTGGGTACCAGCATAAGAGTCTCATTTTTTGTTGGACGAGGGTGCATTCCACTCTTTGGGTGGTGGCTTGGCATTTGTCTTAACGTTGGGCGCCCTCCATAGCCAGCCCCGACTCTGAGTGTTGGTCACAAACTGCTGTGGTTTTGACACCTTTTCCTGAAGCCATCTTCTGTTTTCTGTAGGCTTTCTGTGCCAAGTCTCGCAACTGCTGAGTATTCATTGTTCTTGGACATGCGGGAATGCAGAGATGGTGGCTTACTCCAGGGTGGAGTAAGCCACCATCTCTGCATTCTCGCAGAGATGGTGAGATGGTGGCTTACTCCACCCTGGAGTAAGTCACCATCTCTGCATTCTCGCATGAGGTTTCATTGGAATAGAGTCTTAAGTTTTAGGTCTTCTTCCATGTCTGGTTCGTTTCGAGTGCTGAAGTATGCTTGCCTAAGTCGGCTGTAATAGGCTTGCGAAGGTTCGTGACGACCTTGTCTTGTTTCCAAAGCAACCACTAGTCCTTGTTCTGACTCTGAGTCAGCAAATTATTTGATGAGAGCTTCTTGGAACAGTTGGTACTTTGTCTTTGTGTGCCCTCGCTGCCAGTCTAGGAAGCTGCGCACTTCAGGGCTGGATGTTGTTCGGAGCAAATAAACTCTACCTTGGTCATTGATGTGGGGTGTCATTTCTAGATGAAATCAATATTTCGTGATTTTGTCAATGTTCCTGGCAAGCTTGTGGAGGTCTTTGAGGTCCATGCCATGCGATGCTCTGTGGCTGGAGGGACAGGGTTACGGTGTTCTGCCGTGAAGTAGGGTTCTTTGGAGGGAGCTGATGGATGCTTCGACCAGGCCCCGTCACTTCTTCCACTACATGTCAGTCCAAGCAGGGGTGAAATGGGTGCCCGTCATTTTCTTGACAGATCATGGCACCCTTCATAGATGGGCTTAAGTTCCTCTTGGATGCTGTCGGGCTCTTCTTTAATATGGTCCACCTGTCGCATGAGGCAGCTGATCTCATTCCTTGCCTTGTCCAGGTGAGTTTCGAGGGCTTTAATTCCGCCATTGTTCTTCCTGGAGTCAGCCTTGGCCTTTCCTATCAGCTGTTCTGCATACTGCAGCCTGTCTGAGAGATCAGCGTAGTCTGCCTTGCCTTGTTCCCTTTCATGCATAGTAATTGCCAGGGTTACTTGCAGCCTGGTTATTTTCAATTTGTCTTGCTCTACCTCATCAACCCTTTCCGTCGCTACAGAGCTTCCAGTTCCAGCTGCTTGATGCGTCTGCGTGCGCATGTCAGCTCCTGCTGGAGATAGGCGGTGTGCCTGTTGCTTAGCTTGAGGGCGGCGATGAGTGTGTGATGTTAGGAGCCGGTGATCTTGAACAGTTCATTGGGGCTGTAGCACTGACTTGGGTCTTGTCTCATAAGGCTTGTTAAGTTGTCATCCAGCTGGTCCTGTGTCTGGTGCTTTAGTGTTTCGGCAGCCTTAGGTATGAGGCTGTCGGTTGCAACACTTAGCCATGTGTTCAGATCATCCCAGTGACTGACGTGGTCTGTGGTGCGAGACATGTTTTGATGGGCTTCTAGAACTATGACTGACACAGGTTTGAGAAGAAGAAACAAACAAAATAAAGAAAAACATGGCGAACAGATGTGAGTGATGCCGAGTGTGGTTCTCTGTGACTATGGTCCTCTGGAAGGCATGCTATTACCTGGGAGTCTCTGTGGGAAGAGCTAGTGAATGCACACAGTTAGCACAGCTAGAGAACAGAGTCAAAATAGAAGGACAAAACACAGAGCAAGGGTAAGTAATGGTAAGCTTACAGTTTCCTATAAGAGGAGGTTCTCCTTTTTTTGTAAGGAAAGGTTACAGTTAATGTAAAGTAGAGGAAACAAAAATAAACAGAATCTGCATTTCTGGCGGCAGAATGAGTTCACTACCAAATTCTTCTCCCCCTTTTGTTTTGTTTTTTTATTAAGTTTGATTTAGAAGGGTGCTCCTAAATAAAGTGTTTTATAATGGGGATTTCTCAGTACGAGGACGCGATTGTTATTTAAAATCTCCTCTAGGCAAAAGAAAAAAATAACAATGACAGTATTAGTTTACTCAGCTAGTAGGGTTAACAACCATATACCAATTGAAATGCTTCTAGATGCATCTTAAATTTTTTTATGGACAGTTTTCTGGTTTACCTGCTTTAGCCTTGGCTTGGTTGGATCCCGGCACAAAAAGGGAAGGTCGGGTGCCTTTGAACCTAAGGAATCACATTTCACCAATATGCTACATTCTAAAGTTCTCTGCTTTGTGACTTTCACAGGTACAATTTTAGAATAGCAGCAGTAGTCAAATCAGAAGAGGAAACTGAGAAAAAGAAGAAAAGAATATAGGGTTTTCTCCTAACGTTAGGACACTTAACAGGGTTGACAGAGTGGTGGTACTACTGGGTCAATACATCTAGGTGCTTTGTTTTGCTGTTTTACAACTGACCTAAGTATTGAGAAGTTCCCTAGATGGGCTGATACGCTTATGCACGAGGCTCAGTGATGAGCTGGGTTGATTCATATGGTGTGCCATCTGAGCCCACCAGGTGAGCTCCTGTAAGGTCTTACCAAACACTCAATCCCCACCATATTGCAGTGAACCACTCTCAAACAACCTTTTGCAAGTTTCGAGGAAGGCATGTCATCGACTAACTGGCCTGATAAGCGAATGGGCTAAACCATAAGCCTACCCATCAATAGCCACCAGGTGGTGTGCCCAAGCCTTTGCCCAGTTAGTCTTTGTTGACTCCTTCTCCTCTGCACCATTGCTGATTCCTGCTGCGTGCTCACTGTGCAATACTAGAAGATATTCAGCTTCAGCCCCAGCCAGCACCAGGTTACGTCAGAATGGGTGACTCACACCGCTGGAACTCGCCGTGAGGACAACCGTCACTGCACCAATCAAGCACTAGGAAAAGCCCTTTTTAAGCAATTACCGGGCTTAAGTGAAGGGAAACCTATGAGGTTTGGGCTCAGTTAGTTAAAACTGAGTGAGAAAAAGAAAGACCTAGTGGATAGGGAGAGAAATTTTTTTAATTTGAATTTCAAATTATGAATTGTAGATAATTATTGAGCTTTAATTAGCTCTAAAATTGGTAGGAGCAATTTGTAATTAACTTAATCGATCACCTATCATTGAAGTAGAGACCCAACTCTAATTGAGTACTTAATACATTTTTAAATTTCAAAGTAATAATGATGGTTAACCATCAAGTTTGAATTATGTTTATCATCAAAATCATACAATAGTCACAGTTAAGTTAATCCACCAGTGTCTGTATGATGAACATCAAAACTGTAATAAATTATTAAATTGCATTAAAGTTTTAGATGTGATGATAGATGTAAGGATTTCTTGTTTATTTGGTAGACCCCCTTTGGTCTACTCAGTGCTCCGCTCGTATTGGATCTCCACTCGCCTGGATCCAGGGAACCCCTCAATGAAACACACAAGTCAGTGCTCAGTGAGACATTCAAAGTTTATTGTGGAAGACAGAAGTATATATATGCACACACACACACACACACACACAAGCATAAAAGGAGGGTACAGTAGTGGTTACAACGTGGAGAAGAATAGGAGCTTTTGGGACTTGTTCTTAGTTAGGAGCCTCCATCGTTTTCACGACCTAAACATAGATTAGGCTAAGGAATGTGTTTGCTGATGGCGCAGCGTGTCGAAGTCATAGAAAGAAAAACATTCCGCTCTCATACACAAAGTAGAATTGTGTTGTTACTAGCATGGATGCTACATGCACATAGGCTACCATGTAGAAGCGCTAGGTTTGCTCTGGAATTTCTCCTGAGGGTTTCTTCGTTGGAGGACTTTGGAATACATTTTAAAAATTCAGATTAACTGAACTACAAAAATCAATAAGTTAAGAAGCTATTGAATTTTAAATTAAAAATAAAGTATTTATATATTGAAATATATTCTGTAAATATCTGTCCCTGTTCAGTAAGTTTTTTAAAAAAGAAATTAATCCAGTATGCTGCGTGTCACATATAGTACTGTATAACATAAGTAGCGAGATAGTAGTTTTTATTTCAGGTTACACACTGGTTAACTCAAAAACTGCCTGCATTCAGTAAATTCTAGATACATTTTATTTTTTTCCACATTAGACACAGACATTTGTGATAAAAAAAAAGAAACTGATTTACCTAATATTGGAAGAAAGGATGTTTCCTACAAATATTACAGTATATTACAACTGAAATGCAACAAATGATTTTGGTTTATCTCTCTTTTTTTTCCTCTGAACCCTCTCAGTCTCATGCTGTGCTTTTATACTTGGGGACGTACTGTTTTCTGTGTAATAGTGAGTGATTTATGGATAAACCTTGTTATAAATAATGACTGTAAATTACATCAACAGGATCACTGTAGTGTTTTCCTACTTTTCCGTGAAAACGCTTTGGGAACGAGAATACCAACGCCGCTGCACTGCAAGTGTCTGGACCCCCAGGTTGTGTAGCGTGTGCGCACAATAGCCATAGCTCTGGGATGCTGACTCAAGGATCCGCGAACCCAGAGTAACATTGACATCCAGACTATAAAATCTAACAAACGTGTGTGGAGAGGACCAGCCTGCCGCATCACACACCTGCTGCAGGAGGACGCCTCTTGCCAAGGCAATTGATGAGGCAATCCCCCTGGTTGAATGAGCCCTGATTCTCAGAGGCGAAGTGTGACCACATGCCTCATAGGCTAGGGCAATAGCATCTCTCACCCAGTGTGACAGAGTCTGTCTAGTGGCGGCCGCCCCCCCGGATGTGACCCTCATGGTAAATAAATAGCTGCTCTGACTTATGACACTAGCTAGTGCGGTGGACGTAACTCCGAAGAGCACGTACTGGACACAGTAAGTGAAGTCTTTTCTGCTCAGGAGCTGTGAAAGGTGGAGGACAGAAGGCTTCGAGAACAACTGGGTGCATGGTTGAGAATGGAACCTTGCCTTGGGAAGATAGTTCGGGTGAGGATGCAGAATAGCTTTGACTAGCCAAGGGGCAAAGTCTAGGCAGGATGGGGAGACTGACAGAGCCTGCAGATCCCCAATCCTCTTCAATCCATCTTAAGAGACAGAAGCCTGACAGGCGCTGACTCTAGTGGTTCAAAAGGGGTGTCAGCCAGGCCTTCGAGTACGATAGCTAAGTCCCATGAAGGGACCATCGCTCTAGTGGGCGGCCTCAACCGTTTAGCTCCACGGATAAAACGGGCAACTAAATGGTGCTTCCCCACAGAAACCCCATCGGTCAGAGCATGACAAGCCGAAATAGCGGCTATGTACGTTCTGAGAGTACTAGGGCATAAGCCCGAGGACAACTTTTCTTGCAGAAACTCTAGCACTGAAACAATCTGGCAGTGAACTGGGTCTACATGTCTTGCCATGCACCAATTTTCAAATACACTCCATTTGAGGGTATAAATTCTTCTAGTGGAGGGAGCCCTGGCACTTTAAATGGTTTAAATTACGCTGGCTGGAAGACCAGCATGTCTTAGTTGGTCCCCCCTCAGGGGCCAAACATGAAGGTTCCAGAGCTCGGGCCAGGGATGAAATATTGTCCCCTGCGCCTGAGACAGAAGATCCCTCCTCACTGGAATCACCCAGGGTGAGCCGTCAAGGAGAGATATTAGATCCGAGAACCACACTCTGGTCGGTCAACGGGGCGCTATCAATAAGAGGCGCAAACCCTGTTGACGGTTCAGGGTGGAGTTTCCATACCCCATGTTTTACAGCTTGTCTGGATAGCAAGTCTGCTCCTACATTCATATGCCCTGGAATGTAAATCGCCCTGAGGGACAGGAACCTGTCCTGTGCCCAAAGCAGGACCTGGTGCCTAGCTTGTTCAAGCGGCGCGAGCGCAGTCCACCCCGGCGATTTATGTACGAGACTACCGCAGTGCTGTCCACCTGCACTAGGACATGGTAGCCTCCCAACTGCTGGAGGAAGTGTTTCAGGGCCAGAAATAGAGCCATCATTTCGAGGCAATTGATGTCCCATGCAAGAAGATGACTTCTCCAGCTCCCTTGTGCTGGATGGCTATCCAAGACTGCACCCCAGCGCGTGAGGGAAGCGTCTGTCGTTAGCATCTTGCGATGACAAGACGGACCTAAAGTGGGACCCAAAGTCAGAAACCGGAGTCTGAACCACATAGAAAGGGTATGAAGCCCCAGGCGCGTCACCCTTATTAGCCTCTGGGGATTGGCCCTTGAATGAAACTCCCTGGCTCTTAGCCACAGCTGAAACGCTCTCATGTGCAGAAGGCCCAAAGGTATCACCGTGGACGCAGCTGCCATGAGGCCTAGAGATTTCGGAAAGTGATGAACAGTGACCTTGTGGCCTAGCTTGATTTCCTTCAGGGTGTTGAGAATGGATTCGACATGAGCAGGAGACAGCTGTGCCCGCATTGTGACCGAATCCCATGTGACACCTGAATATGTTGTCCTCTGAACAGGAAAGAGAATGCTCCTTGTAGCGTTGAGTCCCAATCCTAAAGAATGGAGATGGGCTAGGATGACATTCCGATGTCGAAGCGCTAGCTCCTGAGACTGAATCAGCCAGTCGTATATGTAATTCAAAATACGGATGCCCTGGAGTCGTAAAGGAGCCAGAGCCGCATCCATGCATTTTGTATATGTGCGGGGTGACAGAGCTAGGCCAAATGGAAGGACCCGATACTGGTAAGCTTTGCCCCCGAAAGCGAACCTCAGGAACTTCCTGTGCTGTGGCAATATTTCTATATGGAAATATGCGTCCTTGAGATCGATTGTCACAAACCAATCCTCTGGTTGGATTTGAGAAACAATCATTTTGACAGTCAACATTTTGAATCTGGATTTCCTGAGATAGCGGTTCAAGCCACAAAGACCCAAGATCGGATGCAACCCCCCATCTCTCTTGGGCACCAAAAAGTACTGACTGTAGTAGCCCGACTCTCTGTCTGGGAGGGGAACATGTTCTATTTGAAGAGAGGAAGCTCCTCATGTCCGGTCTTTTTGAGGCAGATTGAGAAGAGCGGCGAGCCCCACCCCAGTCTTTACGAGGGGGTGTGCGGGTGGTCATGCTCTCCTTCTGCACCTCACGCCTGATAGGAGCCAGGACCGGGTGGCCAACGGTCCCGATTCTTGAGCACGGCGGGGAAGGAACCTCCCAAAGGCCTGTTCATATAGCTTCGCCTCCCGAAACGTAGTGGCAACGGAATTAATAGCGTCGCCAAAGAGGCCGGAAGGCTAGACGGGGGCATCAAGGAGGACAGCACGATCCTTATCCTTGAGCCCCGTGAGGTTCAGCCACAGATGCCTCTCCGCATGGCAGCCATAGAGCGGTCCACGGGCCGTCTGCTTGGTTGCACGGAGAGACAGGTCTGTGGCTTGGCGCAGCTCTGCAAATGCCCTATCATCAATAACCCCGCCGGTGCTCAGGTCCTTCAGCAGGTCAGCCTGGTAGGCCTGCAAAACCGCCATGGTGTGCAGTGAAGCACCAGCCTGACTTGCTGCCTGAAAAGCTTTCCCCACCAAAGCAGATGTCAATCTACACGGCTTGGAGGGGATAGTAGGCTTTTTCAGGGAGGATGATGTCCTAGGAGAGAGATAGCCCGCAAGCGTCTCTTCTATCTGGGGCATCATCATATAACCGCGTGCTTTCGCATCAACGATACTCGAATAAGTCGAAGTCGATGGCACAAATACACGCGATGAATACGGCTTGTTCCATGAAAGATTTAATTCGTCATGGAGGTCACCAAAGAAGGGGAGAGAGAGACGTTGAGGCTCCTCCCCCCGGCCACCCGACAGAAACCTGCCGTCTAATCTCGAGCGCTTGGGGGAATCTCGCTTCTGCGGCCGCCGAGGTTATAACCTCCAATAATTCCTCATAAGCTCTGTCAGCACTGGAGGAGCGTTGTGAGGAGGCTACTTCCATGGAATCGAGCGAAGAAGATTCTTCCGCTCCTTCACAAGAAGCACCGTAGCGCGCTTGCAAAGCGGAAGCTAAAACTTCCTGATCTGGAGAAAGCGCGAGAGAAAGGGGGAATTCCGTCTTGTGCGCGTCTGCCAGATCAGCACACAAGCCTCAGCGATCGCAAAGCACCTTAATAGGGAGAAGATCACAGTACTCACAGTCTCCCTGAAGCCCGAGGCGAACGTGTTCTTCCCTCAAGCACTCAAGACAAAATTCATGGAGATCGCCCTCCGAAAGAGATCTATTACACGGGGGCACACATCTCTTAAGCAACTCCGCCATATCGGTGAGTTAATGCTGTTATTTCCTTTTTTTTTTGCTTTCGTTATCGCTTGCACACACACGCAAACACAAAACGGTCCTGAAGACAAAAAGATCTGAGGATGTTTCCGGTACACTCCTATTTATAATCAGCAGGTGCACCTTATTCGGTGACAACATGCCTGCCAGAGGTTATAAGCCGAGGTATTCGGCGGTTTTGACATGCACAGGCTTCACAACCGGAGAACAAATAGATGTTCCCATAGCGTTTTCACGCATCATCGAGTGTAGCTTTTGAAAGGGAACAAAAATAGTTGAACTAATAAAGCAAACACAGTACACTAGTATATTGCTGTTCTATTTTTTAACTATTTGTCGGGACACACACATAAACACACAATCACATATGAAACAAACAAAAATAAATAAATAAACTACGGTAGTCAGAATGAATCCTCTTCCACTCTCTGATTCTGGAATGGTCTGGAATTATAACAGTGCCACAACCTGAGCAAGTGAAGCATTGTAAAATTTAACACAGGAGAAAGAGAGTTTGAGCGAGGAATAAGAACAAATTGAGGACACAGAATCTATTTGGAGGGCATGCAAGAGAGATTTTTAGCATTTTACTCTGTAAAAAACTCTAGAACTAGAGAATCTCTAGGAAAAAATAAAAGCCTCTAGAATTTTGTAGAACAAAATGTATGCCATAAAGGAGGTGTTTATCTCTAAATATTTGCTGTGAAAATAATCATCGTTTGATCTAACTCTGGATATGGCCCAATATTCCAATAATAAAAATAGACTTAAATGTATAATTTCTTTTCCTTATTTCCTAATTAAATATGCTTTGGTTCATACGCCCTATAACATTATTTTATTGTTTTTTTCTAATTGCTTATAGGAATTCAAAACCAGAAACAAAATCAGTCATCCAGACTTTTTGTGAAAGTGATGAAAAAGTAATGAGAAGGAGGAGAAAAGGGAGAGCTGTAATGAGTGGGAGCTTGCCACTGAGTGCCTGACCCTGGGACAGCTTTTACCATGTAGTGCACTGGTGTAATGAGGCCCTGTGTGGATATTGATATGACAGAACAAAAGGCCAAGGTGCAGTAAGGACAGCAATCCACATGTTTCACACCATTTGTTTTTCACACCATATCCATCATATTAATGGGTCACCTTTCAGTGACAGCTCATGATTACCTGCTTATCCATGGAGAGAGAGAGAGAGAGAGAGAGAGAGAGATGCTGTAGGTGTTACAAGAGATAAGGTAACCAAGACATTTTGGAGACAGATGAGAGTTGTAGGATAGACATCTGCATGGTGCTGGAAAGGACATAGGTTTATCTGTTTGGACCGACGGATGGAAAACACCACAGTTAATTGGGGCAGAAGTACGAAATGTCAGAAGAATTTAACCATAGCCCCAACTGTACCCTTTATAAAGGATTATATGAATTGCCCAGTGTGGGGTAGACTGCAAATATGTATATGTCATATTCATCACAAGGAAATAAGTATAATTGTACTGTCTTTTTTCCTATCACACATGAACAAAGCCATTGGTAATAATCTACTCTTTGTTTAAAATGTTCTTTTGATTGTGTTCTTGTATTTAACTTCCTAAGTAACAAACTTAGTATCACATTACAAAAAGTATCACACTACACAATTGAACTTTTACATCAAAATAGTGTTTAAGATTGATTTTTACATAGATTTGCATCGATGTCAGTTTAATTACATTTTCATGGAAAGCATAATTTTATATTTATATAGTACCAAATGAAAATGACTACTCATTCAAACATTTTATTGATAACTGGGGAAGCGACCAGAAAAGTGATTGAAAATATAGGTCTTCATGATATTAGAAATTATGATTAACTCAATTATACTGAACAAATTAATAACATTTGGTAGCCTATCTGAACAAATTAGTAAGAACAAGTAGAATTAAAAACATCTACCCAATACCAGCTGAAAGGAAGCTACATAACAATATGAAATACTGACAAAATGCTAAGATCATTAAGCAAAAATTCGTTTTTTCATCCAGAACCAAGTTTGGGAAAGAGTCAGTAGCCTAATGTCACAGTCGGGCCAGGCTCCTATACCAGCCAAACACAACACCCTTTATCTCCAGAATACTAACCATCGCCACCTGAAGCCAATCAGTGCATGCCCATAAAAGCACACACCATGCTGCACTCATTGTCCGGGCTTGTGGACCGAATTGCTCAGATCACGTGTAAGAAGTATTTGTTTAACGCATTACTTACCTGTACTCTTTGTTTCCCAGAAGTATTCCAAGTCTGTTTCCCTTTTCTTTATCTCCACTGCTCTGTGGTGTGTGTTTACCGTCAGTCCCAAATATCTCCTACACAATCTCCTCGCTAGTCGTCATCTCCACAAGGGAACAGGAAAGGACATTTCAACCAACATCGTTGATTCAGCAGAAGTAACTTTTGAATAAAGACTTATACCACTGCATCTCTTGAAACTGCCGTTAACTCTCCATCTGAAAATAAACATTGCTCATCCTTATACTGTATTTACACCTACAGCACTAATCCTAGGTGGACATGTGTGTAGCTTTTTGTATTTAATTCCCCAAGAACCTCTGGTCCCCTGCTTTCTAACTTCAAGCCTTCTAAATACTTTGTCAGGCAGTTTATATTTGAACTGAATACTTTTTGAATACTCTTTAGTATAGCACAGCCATTTGATTTTCTGCCAACACACACACACACGTTACTTTCATTACTAATGCACTGATCATGTGAGAGTAGGGTGTGACAGTAGGGCATCATGACATGCCAGCTTTTGCTTAAAAATCTGTTCTCTATGTATCTTGCACTGCAATAGACTGACACCCTGTCTAGGATGTACCCCGCCTTGTGCCCTAAGTCTTCTGGGATAGGATCCAGGCCCCCTGCGACCCTGAATACAGGATAAAGTCATATTAGATTAGATTAGATTAGATTCAACTTTATTGTCATTGCACATAGTTACAAGGCAACGAAATGCAGTTAGCATCTAACCAGAAGTGCAAGTTAGCAGTGCAATATAAACATATATACAGATCTATGAAACTTGTATGATAAAAGTAAGGTCTATGTATAAAATGTATTACAGAAAGAATATATATACACACACACATGAATATACATTGTAAACTGAGCATAGATGGATAAATTAATGTACAGAATAGTACAGATATAAATCTACAGATATGTCTGATTATAAATATGTGGAATAAAGATATACAGAAACTATATATAGGTGAATTTACATTATGTGCAATAGTATGAATATACATATGAATAAATATGAGTAATTTAGCCGCTGGATGGAAATACACACATCTACATATATGAATATACACATATTAGTATACAGTCCATGTGCAGACTGTACAAATGAATGAACGGGAAGTATTTACAGAGGTATTAAACAGGAATGTTGGGTTATCAGTGATGGTTGTACCGTCTATGTAAGGGGTACAGTGAAGTTGTGTTCAGTAATGTAACCACTGTGGGGTAAAAACTGTTCCTCAGCCTGCTGCTCTTGGCTTTTAGGCATCTGAACCTTTTTTCAGAGGGAAGGAGAGAAAACAGTTTATGTGCAGGGTGAGAGGTGTCCTTCACGATGCTTCGTGCTCTACGCAGACACCTCCTCTTGTAGACTTCCTCAATGACAGGAAGTGGGGTACCAATGATACGCTGAGCAGTTTTTACCACCCTTTGGATGGATTTACGGTCCGAGACAGAGCAGTTATCATACCATATATATTATATATGTAATATAGCTGGTTAGTATGCTCTCTACTGCACAACGGTAGAAATTATTCATTATGTCTTTAGAAAGGTGATTCTTCCTTAATAGTCTCAGAATAAGAGGCGCTGGGAAGCTTTCTTGAGGAGACTGGTGGTATTAGTGGACCAAGTCAAATCCTCAGAAATGTGTATCATCAGGAACTTGAAGTTTGTAACACGGTCAACCATTGTCCCGTTGATGTAGACAGGGGAGTGTGTGTTACCTCTTCTCCTTCTAAAGTCCACAATGAGTTCCTTGGTCTTACTGGTTTTCAGGAGCAAGTGGTTGTCAGCACACCACTCGGCCAAGTGCTTTACCTCTGCCCTGTAGTTAGTCTCATCATTGTCATTGATGAGGCCAATCACTGTCGTGTCATCTGCAAACTTAATTATGGTATTAGAACCATGCATAGGGCTGCAGTCATGTGTGTACAGTGAAAACAGGAAGGGGCTCAGTACACAGCCTTGTGGCACACCAGTGTTCAGGATTATGGTTGAGGAGAGAACGTTATTAGCTTTAACATTCTGTGGTCTGTTGGTCAGAAAATCCAGTATCCAGCTGCATAGAGAGGTGTTGATTCCGAGCTCAGTAAGCTTACTAATCAGCCTGGAGGGGATGACTGTGTTGAACGCTGAGCTGAAATCCACGAACAACATTCTTGTGTAACTGTTCTTATTATCCAGGTGAGAAAGTACCGTGTGCAGTGTTAGTGAGACAGCATCTTCAATGCTCCTATTCTCCCGGTAGGTGAACTGATGAGGGTCCAATGTGGGTGGAAGGCTTCTCTTGAGATGTGCTAGGACTAGCCGCTCAAAGCACTTCATGAGTATTGGTGTCAGTGCTACTGGGCGGTAATCATTAAGGCACATAGGTTTGGAGTGTTTAGGCACAGGCACAATGGAGGTGGACTTAAAGCAAGTAGGCACTGTTGATTGACGTAGGGACAGATTAAAGATGTCTGTCATGACTTCAGTCAGCTGTTCAAAAAAAGTCAGCAAAAGTTTAGGCACCCCTTGATAAATAACAGATTTTTGTGATTTTTTTAATTGAAAAGATGTTAACACAGTCTCTCTTGGAAATGGAAAAAATGCACAACATTTTCAGCAAACACTGATGCATAGTTACTTCTTATTATTATGGCAGTGTGCAAAAGTTTGAGTTCCTAAGAGTCTCAGATTCTTTTTACAAGGTTTCAGACCTTAATTGTTATAATAGTATTATGGTCAGAAAAACTAATCAAAACCCCCATTTGACTGCAAAAAACCTGCAGGAAGATTTGGCAGACTCAGGAGTAGTACCGTTCCACTGTGTAGCGATGCTTGCACAGACAAGCCCTTCATGGAAAAGTCAGCAGAAGAAAACCTTACCTGCATCCCCATCATAATATCCAATGTCAGAAGTATGCAACAGAACATCTACAGAAGACTAATGTGTTATGAAAACAAGTGCTGTGGACTGATAAAGTTAAAATAGAACTATTTTGCCACTATCAGCAAAGGTATGTTTGGAGAAAAAAAGCAGCAGGATTTCAGGAAAAGAACACCTCGCCAACTATTCAGCATGGTGGTGGATCTATCTTGCTTTGGGGTTGTGTTGCAGTCAGTGGCACAGGAAACATTGCACGGGTGGAGAGAAGAATGGATTCCACTAAATACCAGCAAATTCTGGAAGAAAACATCACACCATCTGTAAAAAAGCTGAAGCTGGAAAGAGGTTGGCTTTTACAACAGGACAATGATCCTAAACATACCTCAAAATCCACTATTGAATACCTCAAGTGATGCAACCTGAAGGTTTTGGAACGGCCATCACAGTCCCCTGATTTAAACATAATTGAAAATTTGTGGGTAGATTTTAAAAGAGCTGTGCATGCAAGACTACCAAACTAAAAACTACCAAAAACTAAGCCTTTTTCAAGGAAGAATGGGAGAAAATCCCAAGTACAAGAATTGAACGACTTTCAGCTGGCTATAAAAAGCGTTTACAAGCTGTGATATCTGGCAGAGGAGGTGTTACTAAGTACTGATTATGTACAGAGCCCAAACTTTTTGCACAGTGCCACATTAATGTTTTTATTTTTTTTATCTTTGTTCAATTTATAACATAAAAATTAACTATGCACAAATGTTTGCTGAAAATATTGTGCATTTTTTTCCATTTCCAAGAGAGATTGTGTTAACATCTTTTCAATTAAAAAATCACCAAAATCTGTTATTTATCAAAAGGTGTCATGCACACTCGTAACACGACCGACACTAGGACCCGGAAGTAATACGGTCGGGTTTCAGGAAGCATAAAAGGAAACAAGATGGCGCTTCACATTGCTCAGTCATTGAGTTTTGCCCATGCTATCGCCGACGCATCGCTCGTCTAAACGTGAGTACGCACTTTCTTGGGTTATCGCTTCCGATCGGGTGTGTGTATTTAGAACGCGGGTTTATTTGTGTAGACTCTTGCTCTCGCTTCGGGAGAGTTCTAATAATAACCAGCGTGGTTATCCTTCCTGCTCGCGCTACTTCCGCGTTTGGGTTTACCATTCACGCTACAGGGCTAACTGCTAGTCTTCTGATTAATCTCCGGTTAGTTCGTGACAAGGGGTGCCTAACGTTTTGCATAAGATTGTACATCTGGCTAATGTCGATCTTGTATCTAAAGTCATCAGCAAGATATAGCATGGAGGGCATTTGCTAATCGGGAATTATCATAAATACCCACCAAACAGTGTTTGAATGATTAATCTAAACTAATACTACTGTATGCAAGTGTAATATTGTAAAGCTTTCTAACAGTAGCGCACAGACACAGAAGGTGTTTGCAGTGTTCCATAAAGTGCAGGTTTATTGAATAAAGAAGTCAGTGAAGCATGTTTTTGGTAAGTGAATGAGTGCAGAGTTTGGCAGTAGTGCTGTCTTCCAAGGTCGGGCAGCAGCAGTGGGTGGCAGGCAAGGTCGCGTAGGAGGCAGGGGTGAGTAATCCTTCGGTGCGCTTCACCTCAAGCTTGTGGCTCTTGAAATCTGCAAAGACAGAGCACAAATATTAGTTTATCAGTTTGGTCCCTGATTATAGTCGCACTGTGTCTCCAAGACGGTGAATGAAAATGGAAAGCCGGTCGTGCAGGTATACTGTATATACTTGGCCATGTGCTTTGGATCATTGTCATGTTGGAACATCTAAGAGCGTCTCGTGGACAGAATGTAACTTGTCTGCCAGTATTTTCTGATAACTGTTTTCATCTTGTTATTAATTTTAACTAACTTTCCTGTGCCACTAAAGCTCATATAGCCCCAAAACATAAGAGATCCTGCACCATGCTTTACAGACTGGATAGTGTACTTTTCAGCTTAAAAATGGCATTAATGATTGTGACTATAAAGTTACATTTTATTCTAATCACTTCAAATGTCTCTGCTTCAGAAGCTATGAGGCTTGTCTAGGTGCTGTTTGGCATAGTAAAACTCAGCCATGCAGGTTATCAATCATTCGCAGATTAGAAAAGGTAGCAGGAATTTTCGGGAATGGCCCTCCTTAGATCCTATTTGACTAATCGCTGTCAGTTTATAGATTTCTATAAGCATGATATTATCTTCACTCTTATGCTGACCGTTATATGTCTCAACAAAACCAGATGGGGGGAAAAAACAGCTTAATAAAGTTGAGCAACGTCTGAAGGACATAAAAGGCTGATGTTAATTAATTTCCTTCTGCTTAATTCTGACAAGACAGAAGTTCTGATACTAGGACCATTTACAGCTAGAAGTAAGCATTTTGATCACACTAACTCTGGATGGCCTTTCTGTTCCTTCAAGTGCAACAGTAAAATACCTTGGTGTGATTTTATAGATTCCAATCTTTAATTTGCTCATGTAAATAATATTACCAGGATGGCATTCCTACATCTCAGAAGTTTTACCAAGATAAGGAATATATTGTCACTAAATGATGCAGAAAAATTAGTTCATTTTTAATCACATCTAGATTGGACTATTGTAACGCCTTACTGTCTGCATGTTCAACTAGATGCATAAACAAGTTTTAGTTAATCCAGAATGCAGCAGTGAGAGTCCTCACTAGAACCAGAGGATATCAGCACATCACCCCTATCTTATCCAGAATGCATTGTTTCCCAGTGAAATATACAGGGTGGGCCAATTATATGGATACAAATTAATAAAATGGGAATGGTTGGTGATATTAACGTCCTGTTTGTGGCACATTAGTAAATGTAAGGGGGCAAACTTTTCAAGATGGGTGGTGACCATGGTGGCCATTTGGAAGTTGGCCATCTTGGATCCAACTTATGTTTTTTCAATAGGAAGAGGGTCATGTGACACATCAAACTTATTGGGAATTGCACAAGGAAAACAATGGTGTGTTTGATTTTAATGTAATTTTATTCTTTCATGAGTTATTTACAAGTTTCTGACCACTTATAAAATGTGTTCAATGTGCTGCCCATTGTGATGGGTTGTCAATGCAACCCTCTTCTCCCACTCTTCACACACTGATAGCAACACCGCTGGAGAAATGCCAGCACAGGCTTCCAGTGTTCGTAGTTTCAGGTGCTGCACATCTCGTATCTTCACACCATAGACAATTGCCTTCAGATGACCCCAGAGATAAAAGTCTAAGGGGGTCAGATCGGGAGACCTTGGGGGCCATTCAACTGGCCCACGACGACCAATCCACTTTTCAGGAAACTGTTCATCTAGGAATGTTCGGACCTGACACCCATAATGTGGTGGTGCACCATCTTGCTGGAAAAACTAAGGGAACATGCAAGCTTCAGTGCATAAAGAGGGAAACACATCATGTAGCAATTTCAAATATCCAGTGGCCTTGAGGTTTCCACTGATGAAGAATGGCCCCACTATCTTTGTACCCCATATACCACACCATGCCATCACTTTTTTTTTGTTCCAACAGTCTTGGAGGGATCTATCCAATGTGGGTTAGTGTCAGACCAATTGTGGTGGTTTTGTTTGTTAACTTCACCATTCACATAAGTTTGCCTCATCACTGAACAAAAATCTTCTGCGTGAACTGAGGGTCCTGTTCCAATTTTTGTTTTGCCCATTCTGCAAATTGTGTGCGCCGATCTGGGTCATCCTCGTTGAGATGCTGCAGTAGCTGGAGTAACTGCCTCACATATACTAATGTGCCACAAACAGGATGTTGATATCACCAACCATTCCCATTTTATTAAAGTGTATCCATATAAATGGCCCACTCGGTAGAATTAATTTTAAAATACTACTTTTGACCGGTAAGGATTAAATGTTCTTGTGCCGCAGTACCTAGGTGAACTGTTGTGAAGTGTCTTAGAATCTGCCATGCCGACTTCGATCAAAGAATGCAGGCTGCTTGTCAGTATCACATATTATGAAAACTACAGCAGGGATGAGTGCTTTTTCTCACGAAGTCCCAAAGTTATGGAGTTAATGTTTAATGTTCAAGAATCATATACAGTCTCAGTGTTTAAATCTAGGCTAAAAACCTATTTATTTGGTCAAGCATTTTTGCGAATATATTTGTCTTAGGTAAAGGAGCAGATCTGGGGGACTCATCAATATAGAGTATTATGGTGAACTGGTACGTTGAGATGCTGTCTTCCCCACTCTCACTGATAACTCAGTTTTGTTGACGGTGAGGTGACTGGTTGCTTTACATCACAGGGAGCCCTCATGTCTGTGTTTCCTTCTGGCTCTCTCCCTTTAGTTACTGTATGCTGCCATAGTAATCCTGCTGGCGTCCCTGCTTCACTAAATGTACATTCACCTTTCACGACTCAGCCGGGATACAGCAGCAGCAACACAGGGACAGCCAGCGGGAGAACACCAGGAAGCCAGAGCCGGCTGAAGGCCTTACCAACCCCAAGAGCAATGACATAACTGTCATTAGTCCCAGCTCAAAAAGGTCAGTTCTGGCACTAAGGAAACACAGAATGCACCCGACGCTTATATGAATACTAACATCACTGTAAACAGTGCAAGTGACAAACTGCACACATGTGCGGTATTCAGAGCTGACAGTAACCTCGCCCCTAACGTCTGCACCAAAAAGGTACAGGAGCCACAGATCAGCACATAACAGTGATGGGGAGTTTGAATCATTTTAGTGACTCGGTTCTTTGAATCTCGTTCATCAAAATGAACGAATCTTTTTTTGGGGTTATTTAGTTCATTTCGTTCTTTTGATCAGAAATAAAATAATGTTACATTTTCAAAAAACAGACCCCAAATACGTCTACGTACACAGATTTCGCTATAGTTCCATTAATGAAAATATTACAATGCAGCTGAGGACATATTATGATAAACAGAATGAGCAGCTCAGCTGTCATATCTTCTAGTCTGAGTTGTTCGTTCTTTTGAATCTATTGCACTGCATCGCGTCTTTGGGAGTCACGTGACAAAAGAATGAACGATTTGGACATAAAAGAGATTCGGACTTAAAAGACTCAAAGGTAACTACTCATTTCTATTTCCTGTACATAACCTACGGAGGTTTTGCAGTGCTTTGCGCATGTGCGCCCAGTAGAAAATGAGCAAATCACTCTCCGAGACTACTCGTTTTTCTGAGTCACGTTAAAGGTTCGTTTAAAAAGCACGCAGCCACCAATACCCAAAGAAAGCACTGCAGCCAAATGAGACAAAGAGAGGAGACGTCCACTACAGAACCAATCACCAAATGGTTAAATCACCAAAAGTTAGAGATGAGAAATTCAGATCCTTTAACAGATTCGACTCCTTCTGAATCACTCACTAAACGGATCCGGATCTCTTGAGTCAGTAGGGATTCTGACTGCATTTTCCTATGGTCCCTCCACTAGAGGGCGCTCACCGAATCACTATCCACCGAATCCTTGGACTCATAAACACGAGTCCCTCACATCTGTCTATTTCACTCTACACTACGAGTCTGACAGATCCGTTGAATCCCACAGTTTTGATGAATCAGCCAGGACACGTACAGTATAATGACGAATGGACATGGAAATTATTTTAGGCAACAACAAATATAATGAATTACTAAAATAATAAGTTTATCAGCGGTCAGGTGGTAAAGCCAGAGATTAGAGCTTGAGTTTTCATGCATATAATAGTCATTGTATAAACTTAGCTAAAGCATCACACTGTTAGCATGACCATTCTGGTGAAGTGATACAACTGCCAGAGCCGTTTTTTCATCCCAGATGTAAGAAATATGTTCGGTGTTAATAAAATCAGATTATAGAGATCTATGTCCAATCACACAATATTTTAATATTTTAGTGAAACAGCTGCGGTTTATACCATTGTGACACGGATTCTGTCTGCCTTTACCAAGTACCTTCACTAGGGGTGCTCAACGAATCCTCAGAATCCACCGAATCTCTGGACTCGACACACACTGAGTATTCCGGATCCCACTGTTTCACTCTGCGCTGCGGATCCGTCAAGTCCCAAGGTTCAGATGAATCAGATGAACTATTACCCGCTATTTTGAATTTTTCACTTTTCTGACTGTGCAGGAAGTTTTCTAAACAACTGTCACTTGTTTCTACAGTTACTAAATAACAACTACTGAAAACAACTGAATTGTGAAATTATCAATTTGTATTTATGTACAGTATGTTGTTGTTGTTGTACTCAACTGATCCAAGTAAATGAAGAGAAGGATTCTTGATTCGTGAGTCATATAATGGATCGGGTTATTTAACCCGGATGAATCTGGATTCGCTCATCTCTACCCGTAGTCAAACACTGAGTGCAGCAGCACAGGAGAGTGAAGGAGCAGGGCGCAGCGCAGACACCCATAGACATTGACGGATCAAACTTTTTTTTTTTTTTTTTACAGCTGTAGAAAAAAAATATATGTATGGTAAAAACACTACTAATAAACTAATACTAATAAACCTACAATAATCAATGCAAGTAACAAAAAACTAAAATTCACTGTCACACAGGAGGATGTGAAAATTTTGACCTGGACTTCAATAACCTAAAAACAAAACGAAAAAGGGTTGTTAATGGTGGGGAAGAGGGTTGGGGCTTAGTGGGAGTTCATTTACCTAGTGTGTACCAAAACACACAGTAAATATGTAAATAACACCTAACACATGAAAAGAAATTAAAACATTTAAATAAGTTTAATATTGTTTCTTTAATAAAGTATGTTAAACGACGCTCTCTCTCCCCTCTCTCTGTCAAGCTAAATATTCTGCTCCTGAGCTGCCAGTGATCCAGACCCCTTCTGGATGGTGATCTCATCGCATGGAGGACTCGTGAGGTCTGGGATGCATCTGGTGACTGGGGCCGGTTCCATTTTACCATGAAGATGATCGTGGCTTGGCTGATGCAGACAGCTGTTAACTGGAATTTCCAATAATGAACCAGACTCCATATTAACTTCATATAGACATCACCTGTTATGTTGAACTTCCAGCTGCCTAAAACACAGTATGACTGCACAACAATTCCTGTTATCCGTTTTCATCCAAATGAGGATGGGTTCCCTGTTGAGTCTGGTTCCTCTTAAGGTTTCTTCCCGGACAACAATCAGGGACAATCTGATCATTTTGACTAATATACATTTTCATACACATTTCCATAATTTTCTGAATGTGTAAAGCTGCTTTGCGGCAATGACCATTATGTTTTCTACAAATAAAATTGATATGAACTTGTGTTCAAGTAATACCTTATTGTGCGCCTTGAAACAACTACACTTTTTTTGCCATAGCTGTCTGTCTGTAGCTTTTCTTTAAATTGTTTGGGGGTTTTTCTTTGTCCATGAAATGTTTCTTTGTCTACCTGACAGTGGCTTAGTATCAACAGAACTTCTTACTGTATTTGCCACCTCTTTCAGTGTTATAAACCGTACTAACTGCCGTTTTCAAGTGGGTGATATCTTTTAATATCCTTTTCCTGCTTTATAAAGTCCAACTACCTCATTACATAAGTCCTTTGGCAGTTCTTCCCCATGGTGCAGTATCCAGCCAAGTCAGTGCATCACCACTTTTTATGCACAGACACTAATTAAAATTGTTCACAGGGGTGTAAACTTCCCTTTAATAACCAGTTAAACCAGTATGTCAACCTGTGTTTTTATAATGTGTTAAACATTTCAAGGATATGTAATCTTTTGATCAGGGTTATTTGGGTGATTCAGTTATCAGGTTTTTAATAGGAGTCAAACAACTATGTAATAATTAATTACTTCACATGACCACTATCTTTAAATAGGAATATATATCTATATTTATGTTTGATACATTGGAAGACCCAAAACCGGTCTCAGAAAATTTTGACAGCATCACACATACTCGCTGGAATGAATTCATTTAAACTTTGCAAGTTCTTATGTATTTGCCTGAAGTTAAAAATGCACCTTAAATGAAATAATGTTGAGTAGAAGGAAAATTATGTGCATGCATCCAACTTAAATTGACCAGTGGAAAGAATTTAATAAATGGTTTTAATTACTTTGATATCTAACTGAAGTTTAACCTCCACCATAAGTGAAATCAAAATGGTGACTAAAAGTGATGTTATGAACAGTTATGTGCCGGATTTAATAATAAACTTTAAAATAAGCTATTCAGTGTACTTGATCAAGACCAAACTTAATCTTTATGCAATCTACATTTTTGATTTCCCAACTGTGATTCACACTCTGATTACCGAACAGTATTCAGCTGACAACTAAAGATGTACAACTTAATGTAAGGTTACTCAACGTTACAAGATTTAATTTCTTTTTATTAATAAATTAGGTAGAGAGTTCTGCTATACAGAAAGACATAAAGAATAAACTGCATAAAGTATATGGAATCTGCAAACAGTAGGAGTATGGGTGGTCATGGAATGTGAAATGAAATGATGAGCAGCAGTGGTATTGTCCATTTTTAAAGTGCAATTATTGCATGCATTGCACATTTATGTGTAAATAGACCCAAAAATGTGCAACATACAGTATGTGTCCTGTGCAATGTGCAAATGTTCAATATGGTTGGTATTTTGTTGTGCTCCAACATATGTGGGAAGGAAACATAGCAGGTCCAATCAGTTGAGTCCTACAGTATGTGGAGTTCTGGTTGAGAGCACATTTAACTCTCAGTCTCTCTCTGTTTTGGTCTTCAGGGAGTGGAATCACTTTTCTGATCGCAACAGAGAGAACAGTCCATTGTTGGGGTGGTTGAGATACTTCATTATCTTCCTGGCCTTGGTCCAGCACCGCTTGCTGTAGATTGAGTGCAGGTGAGGGAGCTTGGGACAAATAATGAGCTCAGCTAATCACACCGACCTGTGTAGAGCTTGTCTGCCCTGTATGGTGCTGTTCCCAAACCAGGTCGTGATGTCTCCCATCAGAATGCTCTCTATGGTGCAGGAGTAACAGTTTGTAAGCACCTTTAGAATAAAGTCTCTTAAGCTTCTTAGGGGGTGGCATAGTGGTGTAGTGGTTAGCACAGTCGCCTTGCACCGCCAGGGTCCGGGTTTGATCCCCGGCCAGGCTCGATTCCTGTCTCTGTGTGCATGGAGTTTGCATGTTCTCCCCGTGCTTGGTGGGTTTTCTCCGGGTTCCTCCCACAGTCCAAAGAAATGTAGGTTAGGCTAATTGGCGTTCCCTAATTGTCTGTGTTCCCAAATTGTCTGTAATGTGTGAATGAGTGAGCATATATGTGTGTGTGTGTCTGTGCCCTGCGATGGATTGGCCCAGGGTGTACCCTGCCATGTGCCCCAAGTCTCCTGGGATAGGCTCCAGGCCCCCCGTGGCCCTGAATACAGGATTAAGCGGTATAGATGGTGAGTGAGTGAGTAAGCTTCTTAGGTGGTAGAGACACTGTCTGGCCATTTTCACCATGGTGTTGATGTGACAGGACCATGACAGGTAATGCGTAATGTGAACACCAAAGTTGTTCAATCTCTTCTCTGGGCTCTCGTTGATCAAGGGAGTCTGGCAGTTCCTCTCCTGCTTTGTACTGAAGACCACTATCAGCAGCTTTGACAGTTGAGACAATATTCAGTGTTCTGTTGCATGTTTTGGTGTGTGAATGTATTAGGAATCTGAATATATGTTGTGTGGGCTGTATTTGTGTACATGCATGTGTTAGCTGACTAAAAAACTCAAGAACCATACTAACATCTATTATATGATCAAATCAGCAGGAGTAACACACTGCACTTTGGGAATGTGCAGGAACCTTTAAGTATTTTAGTCTAGTTTTAATCAATGAAAACATAATATTTTAGCAACAAGATTATTATTATTTAACCCCACAGTCAATCTAGTCTACATCATAGACTATACAGAACTAAACTTTAAATACAAAACAAGAAGTTTCAAGTGTTTTGTGCTACTCATTGTCAGCTGCAAAGAGAAATGTCACATGCTTTGCATTTCTAAGGAGTGCTTTTCATCCTGCCATTCATTCAGTACATAAGCCCTAGGGCCATATGATTCTAGTTTACTGGCAATGTTGTTCTGTTGTTCCATGCTCCTCCAGGAAAAACTCAGATCAGATCAGATGCTTCTGTTTGTTGCAACTGCAGACAATTCTTTTTGTGAGATGTAGTTGTTACTGACATCAATGTCCAGGACATGTAAACTATATATATATATATATATATATATATATATCTTTGCAATTTTATGGTTTTGTCCTGTGCAGAATAGTACTGGATGAGCTGATCAGACAGGTCTGTGAGAAAAAGAGCAAGAAAATGTTGACGGCTTTGTGGTCACGACTAACAAGATGTTTGATTGAGCTATGCAGTGACAATGGAAAATTGATTGGCAAAATGTCACCACCATTCAGATTTTTGACATGGGGTCTGTGTCGTCAGAGTTTTGTACAGTATGTAGCAACAGTGAGCTTAGTAGTACATTCAGGCACCTCTGTTCATTAACATAATGTGTGAGTAACTGTGCGTGTATGTACATGCATGTAAAAAATCTAGTATGCAACATTAACACAGTCACTAGTTTACAGTACTGTACTTTCCTGTAAGTCCTCTATTGCACAAAATATCCTCATAAACACAGCTGACGTCAAATCAAGGAGACAAGCACACAGACAATTACATCATCGGTACAAGGTGACCCAAAATCCACACAACACCACTGAAAACTGAGGTTTGGAAAATGTTCACTTTGGACAAAGTTTTTCAAAAGCTCCATTTTCAATGACCAAAACTGCGTTTGCGTATGGACGAAAGGCGAAAAACGCACAGAAAAATCTCTGTTTTTAAAAATACCCGGCTACTTGTGGACATTGCCTATCACTGCATGAAAAGAGGTGTATCTGTACTGGGAAACTCCCGTATACACCACTAATTTTCGGAAGTATCTACAAGTACCACTGACCGTATACATCAAATTCCACCAAGCTAGGATACTTCCAGATTGATACCAATTCGGATGTGTCTCGCTGAGGAATCCTTCCATGGTACAGCCATTTGTTGCCATGGCAATAAATTGGTTTATTTCTCTCTACTTTGATTGGTTGTATAAAAAAAAACACTCCCAAAACCCTGACATCTATTGGGAGATTACCCAGCTCATTTTTATTCAGCCCAACCCAAGCCCTCATTACTTAGTGACTTGATTGGTTATTGGGCAGGTACGTGAATACATCATACCCCCCTCTAACAGTACTATACATCCCCCACATCATTTAAAAAATGACAATGGAATTGATTTATTAACATCCATAACATTTTTTAAAATTAAAATCAAACACTAATAAATACATACAATGTAAAGTAAGAATAAGGGGTAAAAACAAAATATGGGAAAAAATTAACAAATGTGCATTTATGAAGGTGCAATTAAATTGAAAGCAATACTAAAACAAACATGGACCAGTGCTTGTTAGATGTACAAAATAAATGTCCTTATAGCTCGGTCCCGTTAGATATTACACGCTGACGGCATGGCACACAATGACATCCTCCTCATTGGACATCAGCTCCAGCTCCAGTCTGCCACAGTTCTCTCTCTGCATCTGTGTGAACGACCATACACCTGGACTCCAGCAACTGCAAAACACACCATACGTTAACCCCTAAAAACACTCAGAAAAGTACCGAATGTAATATATAGATGAATTTGTACAATTACTCATCTTTGTCTGTTTTTAGCCCCTGTCTTAATGGAGTCTCTTAGCTGAGATTTTCCTGGCTGAGACAAAGAGTAAATTAAATAAAATAACATTTTCTGATTACCCGTTATACACTCGGTCTGCATCTGCAAAAGTCATCTTTAATTCCTCCAGCAGATTTGTCATCAACGCCTGATCATGAAGTAAACTTTTCTGTGTGGAAAGAGAGTCGTGTCATTATTGCATTTAAAATGATTATGTAAAACCCCATACATAGCAGGTATAATTTACTATTGTATTGTCAGCTAACATAAAGCTTAACTTACCGCAATGCCCACATTATGCGCGCTCTTAGCTCTTCTATGCACATGGCTTGACTTTTCCTGTGGTCTTCTCTCAACAAACTTGTGCTCAAATGCATCAAGACACTGGATAGCCTCTTTGAGAAGAGCAGTGTGTGTAGCTTGCTTCTCCTTCAAACTCTCAAGCAGAAGAGACAAAGGCACACCATGACCAATCCCCCCCACCCGGCTATGATAAGAAGGACAGCATCTCTTTCTGCTAGTCATTACCATACAAAACTTAAAGTTTAGCGGAGATTTCCCATACCATATTTGTCCGGATACAGCTCTTTTCATGCAATGTATGTTAAGGTGACTGAAAAAATACCTGTTGTTTTTTTTTTTTTCAGTCCCAAATCACCTGGGTCTGATTCATTGAAAATATTGAAAGTTATTATTATTATTATTTGCTTATCTGCTGTATAATCAAGAATAACTCAATAATTAATTTTAAAGAGCTACATTTAAAATTAGGCATTCTAACCCAAACTATCCAATTTAATTACACTCTCACTCACTCACTCACTCATCATCTACACCGCTTAATCCTGTATTCAGGGTCGCTGGGGGACCTGGAGCCTATACCAGGAGACTTAGTTTTGGAAAATGTTAGGGCACATGGCAGGGTACACCCTGGACAGGGTGCCAATCCATCGCAGGGCACAGACACACATACATACACTCACTCATTCACACACTACGGGCAATTTGGGAACGCTAATTAGCCTAACCTACATGTGTTTGGACTGTGGGAGGAAGCCGGAGAACCCGGAGGAAACCCACCAAGCACGGGGAGAACATGCAAACTCCATGCACACAGAGACGGGAATTGAGCCTGGCCGGGGGTTGAACCCAGACTCTGGCGGTGCAAAGCGACATTGCTAACCACTACACCACCGTGCCGCCCAATTTAATTACAGATCATTAAAAATATATAGAATGTAAAACAATATCCCACCTATTTTCCCATAGGGTATATATTTTCTATAATCTTGTCCCGTGTATTATCACTCAAAAAACTTGAACACTGTGCATGTTAAGGTGACTGAAAAAAAAAAAAAATACCAGTTGGTTTTCTTTTTCAGTCCCAAATTACCTGTGCATGATTCATTGAAAATATTTTAATTTATTATTACGACTCATGTATTCTACATTGTAGGGTATGGGGTTCAGACTCCAGGCATCCTAAAAAGAAATATGATGTACATTATTGCCAAAAAAGGTCAAGTGACTTTAATTCAGGTAATGGATTTTATGATTAGATCAACTCTCATGTTCTACTAAAAAGCGGAAAATGATGCTAATTAACCATACCTAGTTTCAATAGTCTCTCTTCAAGATAATGATGATGGGAGTGTCTAGACTATGTGGTGCCCAATTCATGTGTGAAAATGATATCTCATTCTTTCTGCACCAGTTTCATGGCATTGTCATCTTGGAATATGCCAGTGCATTCAGAGAAGGAAACATACAGTACATTGATGGAAAAATCTGGTCATTCAAAATATTCAGGTAGACAGTTGACATCCTGACCAGCAGAATCAACCCCAAATAATAACACAGCCCCCACAGGCTTGTACAGTAGGCACTAGGCATGATGGGTGTATCACTTCATCCGCCTCTCTTCCCTGATGCACCATCACTCTGGAACAGGATTAATCTAGACTCATCAGACCACATGAAATTTTTCAAATGCTCCACCATTCTGTATGGTCCTTAACAAACTGAGGTCCTTTCTTTTGATTACTGGTTGTTTCCATAAGGCTTCCATACTGGTTTCCATAAGGCTACAAAGATTTTATGTCCAAATCACTTGAGTCCTCTTTGCATTGTGCATGTGAAATTTAATATATACACAAAGTAATCAGAACAATGGCTAAAAATGCTCTGAGTTTTAACTATATCCCAGATTTGTTTTTCTTTACTGGTAGCATACAAAAGTTCTAGGAAAACAATGCGTAAGCATGTGCCCTTACAAGCTGACTATTCTGCTATTTTTTTTTTCATTTGTTTTGTTTATCTTTAGATGTACAGTATGTGCACTAAGTTGATAATATGCAAATGTAATGTTTGAACTTAGCAAATAAAAATAAATATATAAAAATATAAATGTACTAAAACAATCTTTGCTGCATTGACATCGGACTTAAGAGGCAAGGAAATGCTACTGGTCATGATGTTCATGTATTGTGTAGATGTGTCTTTTAAAAAGTGTTTAGTTGAAATGAATACAGCCGAGTGAAAAAGCAAAAAAAGTTATGCCATTTTGTTACCTTCCATAATAAAGGTAAACTGCACCATTTTCAATATTCCTGTAGTGGTAGATTAAAAAAAAAATCAACCCAAATCTAGTTTTAAACTCTCCTAGTTTGGGAACTAGCTCTTATTTCAATAAACAGCAACAAAAACATATTACATTATTTTATTATATTTTATACTCTTTTGATTTAATTTTTCATTTACTCTTTTCTGCCTCTTCCTGCTGGTGGAAATAGGGTTTATATTGATGAGCTGGGCCCTTATATCGATTTGTCATCATTTTTAGTGTGGCCATTTTCTGGTCTATTATTCTACACTTGCAGCAAATTCCCTCAGCACCTGTAAACTGGATATATGGACAGGCTGGCTGCTGCAATATGGGGATAATGAAATATCTTTAATAATCCTTTTGAAAAATAAATAAATAAATAAATAACTTCAACACTAAAGTTTGCCAATACTTGTAAAATAATAGTTAGTGTTGACAGCATTGGCTTTTTACAAGGCTTGGCTAAAAATTTACAGTATAACTGGCCTTTTGTGACATGCTTTCCCCTTTTAGTTCAGGAAACCTGTCTATCCAAATAAGGGTGGAAAAATGAAAGCAATATGATTACAAAAAGACAAACCTTATTTGTGTCATATGATAAGCTAATGATCTGCAGAACATGCTGCAATGTCACTTTACAAGTACACATGTTTAATCATAAAATATAGGGCATAATGTTTGTAAATCCTTATAAGGTGTGTCAACATATCTGAACACCTGTTAGTATCCTTCATTCCTTTGTACCTGTAAAGGTTACTCATCAGCAGAAAAAACTTGTCAGTGCATTCTAACATTTTTATACAATAGCATTATAAAAGCTACCAGCTGTGTTACATAGACCACAGCCACACCCTCTTAATATTCTTGCCTTCTCTGGGATGTTTAGTGAGTGTGGATCCAACTGATGCCTGTATATCTTTGAACCTAAATGGCCTTGGTAAGCTGCAATTACATGTTGCTATTGGACTCAATGATAAGCAGCATTTTCATTATATCTACATTCCACTGGAAATGAGTCTGGCCTGCCTGACAAATATTTCAGATAACTAAACTGCACTAACCACATACTGGCTAGCACTAGCAAACCTGGCTGTTCTCCGTACTGTATGTATTGGCCTTTGGGCTTCCCATTGAAGGAACTTTGTTCAACTCCACATGAGTCAAAAATGGCCTTCACTTTCTTGTCTCTGATGCCTAGCCACAATATGACTGCCTTCCAGATTAAATATATATCAGTGTAACATTTCTCTAAACACGTTGTCTCCCATAACTCAGTCTCTTCCTGTGTACAGGATTACTGTGCTACTCACCTCCTTCTACAGTTATCTTAAGAAAAAAGATGAACTTATATGATGCTTCATATCTAATGATTTCATGGTCTCCGTGTGGACATCATATCTGACAGGGGCCCTCAATTTTCTGTGCAATTATGGAAGGCCTTCTGTAAACTATTTGGTGCTTCAGCAGTTCTCTCTTCTGGCTTTTACTTGAAGAATATTGGACCGGAAGTATGCATTAACCAGGAACTGGAGACGTTGCTGAGATGCAGAATGCTTCCGTGAGTGGAATGTGCCCACAGTTCTTTCTCTAAATAATCTACCATCATTTCCCCCCTTTCCAGTGCTTGCTCTATATTCTTAATCCCCGCTGAGAAAAAGGAACACCACATCATAAAACTGTCTTCCAGATATACAGATGTTTACACATTAAGAATGTGTGTCTCGAGGAAAGGGATCTCACGACCTGCTGCAGCAGTGCCGGCCAGCTGTGAAGTTTTCAAGCACATGACATACAACTTGTCAGCCTGTAGGAGGCAGTCGTTTAAATATATAGAGTTTAAGAAAAATTAACAAGACCGAGCTGACTTCTCTGCCTAAAATTTATTTCCCCAGGAAAAAATCTAATAAAAATACAAATGTCTTAGTTTAATCCAATGAACACAAAAATACGACAAAATGGTCATATCAAAGCTTTGATTTTTATTGATCATACAATTCTTTTTCTCTTGTGGCATTAGACTGTAGTTTTTAGCTGTTTCAGTGTGTCCACGCTAATTATTAAAGAACTTTTAAAAAATTGGTTTGAGTTTAATCAAATAAACACAACATACAACAAATATATAATCTCAAAGCTTTTATTTTTTTTTATGTCATAAATTCAGTTTGTAGTTACATTCATGTGTGTCCATCCTGATTTTTAACGAGACCTGGAAGAACATTAAACAACCTATTACTTTTAACCTTTTATTCATGATGGGTGAGAAGTTATCAAACAGAATTACTCTAAATCAATGTTAATTTGCTTTAGCATGTCAACGTAAATTTAAATCAGATAAAAATTCTATTATCATTGTTTTCCTTCATATTACTATTATTTTTTTTAAAAAAGCACTTTGTGTGGATTCCTGCGCTGAGCTATTTTCTTGGAGAAAGATTATTATTCTCTATATTCTTGTAGAATATAGTCCTTCAGAACATGCCATGTATGAGTATGTCTGTATTTTTATCGATAAATATGGTCATATTTGTGCATTTAATTGCCAGCCTTTTGATCACAATGCTACCTTTTGTAAAAATGAAAGTGAGCACTGCAGGTTTCAGTCATAAATTCACAACAACATTTCAGCCATTATTTCCAGCCGTGGTCAAAAAAACAAAAGATCTTTCATGTTTTCTTCAGCATTGGAAACAATATATTTTTTAGGTGGTATTACCACGTTCCTTGTGTGAACAGCGTGTTCAAGGACAGACATTGCTTTTTTGAGGATTACTAGTTATTTGTGAGTATAATTATAATAATATAATATAATTTCCTAAATATTGCCTATAGAACTATGACTATTTTGTGATCCACGAAGACAAAATAAATTGTAAGAAAACGCAATGCATTGACAGAATGAGACAGAAAAAGAACAACTTGCCTATTATCACTCATGTACTCTTGCATGTGTTGAACACAAAATTTGTATGCCGCCAAAATACTTTTAACAATATTACTGGAAGTATATGTCCTATTATCACAAGTCAGTTCTGTTTTCCCTGTTGTTATTTATGGCTAAATGACAGGTTCAGGTGTAAAAGGTAAAAAAAAAATTATGTACATAAAATAAATAATATGCAGTTAAGGCAGCTAAAAATAATTGTGCATTGTTGCATTGTGGTACAGTAAAATAAAACACCCAGATTTTTTTTTTTTAATGATGAATGTTAAATTCATTGTGCTTTGTGCTCAACTGTGAACACTGTCAGACATGTCACTAGATGACGATTATTGCTGGGAGGAACCTAAAACCCCACAGAAGCCAGGTGCTGCCGATTAAAACCTGCAGCCAAGCTAAACACAGGCTAAAGTGTTGTGCCTCTTTGCTCCTAAATACAGATGGGCTAATATCTAAGATGAAAATACCCTTGAGTAAGACATGAGTGTTGAGAATCTGTGGTGGTAACATGAAAAGCATGCAGTTTAGTTGTTTTGCTGTAATGTAGTGAGAAAGATGTTTAGCTGAGCACTATTATGCTGGGCTATGGAGCCATAGCAAGATTAGAACTATAGGAATGGTTGCCATAGTAAGCACCAGAAACTTTAAAGAGCAGTTATTGAATATATGCACTAAGGTAGTTGGCATGTGAAACATATCATTTGACACTTTTACTAGGCTATTTACTGTTTGAATTGCTGTGTTTACTTTGTTTCATCTGGAGAAAAATATGTTTGCTGTAATACTGGAACTGTTATTGAACTGAGTTGAGCCAAATCATAATTTTGCTGGTTGAAAAGGAATATTTCAAAGATTTATGTATTTACACAGAATAAAGTCACGGTTCCCCAAATATGCTGTAATGTTGATGATAAATATGACAATAATAAAGAACAGCTGAGCTACAGTGACCATGCTGATGGTGAAATTATCAAGGTTAATGATAATGAGGAAGATGAAAAGCCACCTGATATTTGAAAACAGTCTGAGGCAATGGGAACCTTTTAAGCATTTATTTTCGTCCACTTTGCTGAGTGAAAAAGTGGCTGTACTGGCTGTTTATTTTGTAATTTATCAACATAATGGTTACATATATTTTCTTAGTTTGTAAATCACAAATAAAAATAATTAATACATTTCATTGAGAACAGACCCCACACACCCAACATTGCGCCAACCTTGCCATTATCAACTGAACCAATGTTGGTCCACCCTATCTTTGGCCACACCAATGGGCCAACATTGGTCCAATGGACAAAATGACATTGCGTCAACCACTGATGCTACATTGGCCCAATGTATGCACTGCCAATGGCCCAAGCTTGGTCCTTCAGCAGTGTGCTATCTGGGTTGCAGAGTATCTGTTTTTGGATTTTTACCTACCGGACATCTTTACAGGACAGCCCTCACTCAGTCATGATGACTTCTGGGCTGTTTCTCCAATGCATTTCTCCCACACCCTACATGCACCCGTTTCCAATATACAGGACTTCCATTACATTCACCCACACGCAGTTTCTTTCTATATATTGTTCTTGTTTTTTTATGCAACACCAGTGCTACGAATAAAAGATCCCTTATAGTGTAATCTATATTAATTATCTAATACAAGCATTACAACCTAGTGTGTGTGTTAGGTGTCCCTAAGCTCGAGACACCTTTGTAGAAGTTATCAGGGGAGATGTGAGACACCTGGGTGCATGCCTATATAGGCCCCTTGACTCTGTACCTTGTGTTTGGACTTTTGTTTGCCACCAAGTATGAGAGCAGATATAGTCTTTCCAGTATAGCTAAAGAAAAGAGAGGGAGAAAAAAAAGAAAAGCCCAAAGAAAAGAAGTGTTGAAGACAAAAAGAGAAAAAAAAGAAATGAGTTGTTGAAACGAAAAGAGAAAAGACAATGAAAAGGAAAAAAAAAAGGTTATGCTGAAAAGGAAGTTGTGTTAAATAAAATATGTCTTTGAAACACACAAACAATTGCAGAATATTTAAGTCCTTTTTAATTTGTGGAATTAGGCGTGTGAGCAGCCGTCATTTTAGCTGATGTGTTAACAATCTACTTGATTTATGACCATATTCATAATAAAATCCCCAAATTTGTAACAACATACATTCTGTTCTGCCACCCCAATGTGCCCTGCATACATTGACAAACAGATAACTCCTCTACCAATCACCACGCTGAAGCAGATATTCTGTTCACTTCGTTTAATGGATGACTGGAAGTAGGGTAAAACTAAAAAGAACAAATTACATTGAAAGAAAAGGCATACTTCACGTACTGTAACACGTACTAATGTACCGTAAACATGCATGTGATAACACTGCATACAAGTCTGCACTGATACATATGAGATAAATACTGTTACTGTAAATAAAGTATCTGAAATATTTCACATTCCAAACTGGATACTACATAAAGAGCAACATACTGCACCAAAATAACCAAATAACAATATGTAACTGTAACATAGGTAATATAACATTTGTGTATAACCCAGTTAACACATGGTGACACAAGTTATGTCATGGTGACATAAGTTTGCACTTAACACAAAATACTATCAAATATAGTTTAATTAGTCTTAACATACACTTACATACCAACAATACTTCTGAAAGACAAGAACTGTAGCAGATGGATTGAGATGAAAGAAAGCACAATAGCAGGCTGCTCATTTCCATGCAGTAGACTGAAGCTGGTCCTACATTGATGACATCTTCAGCAGGTTACAACTCTTAAAGGAGCCAGCACTTTTTACTCCAATATCACACATGACAACATACATACTGTTTCCTTTGTTAAAAGAAGATCAAATTATGTTTGTAAATCAATGTCCTGCTTGTACAATTCCAGAGAAGGATTTGATGCATACATATGCTTGAATTTGCTAATAGCTGTGTAATTTCCTGAGTCCTGTGACTTCCATTAAGGAAAACAGAGTATGGAATGAAGTGGGATGAAGATGGTTTAACAACAAGAATTTGTCCATAGCATTAGAAATTATTGCACAAAAATATTTGTCCGCTAAAAAAAGGAATATCCAGTTATAAGGGAGCATGGTCAGAAATTACAACACTTAAATAATCTAAAGAAACAACAAAAGAGTTAAGATGACGGTCAATAGAAAAATAATCAGTTCTAAAATGTGAATGGTAATGGCTGAGAAAAAAAGTTGAATTTTCTTTATCTACAGAATTGTGAAATCTCAATGGATCTACAAGGTCATTCTGTGACAGGAGATAAAAAACATTTTAGACATATCAGACTGGGACACAACACGTGAGCTAGAGCGATCCTAAACTGGGTATAAAAAAAAAAAGTTTAAATCTCCCCCAAAAGTGATCAAGTGGGTGTTTAAGCATAATTGCAAAATCAAGATCATCGAAGTTTGGGGCATAAACATTTACCAATAAAACCTTGGTCTGAATTAGTGAGCCTGCAACAATAAGATACCTACCATTCCTTTCAGCAGTTATATGTGTAGCCCTGTAAAGCCCACTGTTGCAGAATTACAACATCACTTTTTTTTTTCTCAAAACCACATTTACATATTTAATGGGTCCTATTGTTTGTCCTCACAATGCTATTGGATAGAAAAAATGTTTATAGGTCTGTTCATCTTACCATGAACTTACTCTACCTGAAAACTTCGCATTGAGCTGATCTCCTTTTTTGCATGACTGGATTTGTCAAGATTTAAGTAAGTAAAATTCCTTAAATATTTTTTGTGTGTTTATTACAATGTCTAGAACACATACATATATAGTTATTTTAGAAAACATTAATTAAATTTGATTTAGAGCTTATTATTTTTATGTTGAAATTCTACAATGTTGGGTCAGAGATGTAGCCTGTTGCATTGTTCAGGGACAGGTGTGAATGGTTTGAATGTGAACCTGTTAGTGCTCTGGGGGATGCATGTGTCCCTTTTAGTATGATAAGTAGAGAGCATAACAGGCCACTCAGACAGTATTGTTTGAATGTACTTGAATTTTTGATTGATAATACTTAGATCTCTACCCTTGACACATGGTCTATTACTGTGTCTATTCATTGTTTATCTTCTACAATATAAAACCTATATGTGTTATTCACATATTTAATTACATTTTTCTAAACTTTTTCAGTTTCAGAATGCCACCAGTGCAGAAAGGTCATCTATTCAGTGTGCTGGATGTGATTGCTGCAGTCCAAAATGGAGAGTGCGATTTTGAAATGGACTCAGATTATACTGATGCAAGTGACTCAGCGAATAAGGAAGCAGGACAAAGAAAACCATCAACGCATTGACTGCCCAGCCAATGATGATGTGGACATCAAGCCCCAACCAAAAAAACACACCGTGCTCCGTGACAGGTTTCGCTGGTTGAAAAAGGAGTTTATCAGTCCCAATACTGATTTTTCTGGTTCAGAAATCACCAATGATGCCACCTCCCTCCTCACCCCACTGGAGTACTTTCAAAAGTTTGTGACAGAAGATATGATTGAGGCTCTGACAAAAAACACAAATGAGTACAGCTTGCAAAAAAATGGAACTGAATCTGTAAATTATAAGGAAATTGAGAAGATGCTTGGCATGTACCTGAAGATGGGTCTAATGCAAATGTCTGGAGTCCGTATGTATTGGGAGACAGCACACGGTACACCCTTGTTTCTGATTTGAGAGCCCACAACAGATTACAATCTCTGTTGACTTCATTACACTTTATCAACAACTTAACTGTGTCAGAGATGGAAAAGAAGGACAAACTCTGGAAACTCAGACCATAGCTAAATTCATTTAGGGAGAGATGCCTGCAGGTGGTATCTGAAGAGCACAACTCTGTGGATGAAATGATGATTCCTTTCAAGGGAAGATTCAGTAACATCAAACAATATATGCGTGGCAAGCCACACCCATGGGGGTTCAAACTGTGGGTGAGAACTGGAATCTCTCGCATGCTTTGTGATTTTTATGTGTACCAAAGGAGTGTAGATGGAATACGACTAGCCAAATCTGAACAAAGCTTGCCTCCACACTTCCAGAGGGTCAAAACAACAAGATCTATGCAGACAACTACTTCACCTCTGTCCAACTGGTAGTCAAGCTCCTTGAGCGTGGAATCACTGCAAGTAAACAGAGACTTAATTAAACCACACTGAATGTAACCAAATATTTTTTTCAAAATATTTTTATTAATAAATGCTTATTCATATGATTGTTGTGGAATGATTACTTATGATATATACTGCTATGGGGCTAAGTAAGTGAACAACCCTGTAAATAAATACTTAAATGTTCTGTATACCTGTTCAGACAAAGTGAGAACAAATACAGAAATTCTGCTCACAACTAGGCCCAACGTTGCAATATTACATTTCCCTAAAAACCTACTAAAATGTAAAAAATGTAAAAATAAATAAATAAACAAATCTTTAATTCCTACTTCAGAGCCCTCCTAAAACAATATCCGAGAGGTCAAAACATTTTTTTTTTGCTTATTTTTCCTATATTTGGGTCTTACAGGGTTAGGTGAAAACTGTACCTTTTTGTTTATTATTATTTTGACACCCCATGACTCCATCAGGGATGGAGAAGTCTATGGTGATCCTTAACCTGTAGATGTGTTTCTTGTAAAAAAATAAAAAATAAAAAACCTATAATCAGCATGTAAACGTTTCAGGTGATTAAAAACCCCACATATTCTAATAGTGTTACCCATACCTCTGATGTTTAAGCTAAGTAAATGGATAGGTGTACTACTCCCAACTTACTTAGATAGGAATTAGCCATTCATCCAAAAAGCTGTAACATGATAAAGATTCGCAAAACCATAATCAAAAAGCACTTTTTGTAAGTCGCTCTGGATAAGAGCGTCTGCCAAATGCCTCAATGTAAATGTAAAATAAAGACACCCCCCCCCTCCGCCGCCAACCTCCAAAAAAAAAAAAAAAAAAAAAAGACATGCGCGCACACACAAACACACATATTTAGAGTTTACATCCCAACCTTAGGAGTCTTTGCCTTCATTAGCAGAAAGAAAATATTTTCTGGGTAAAACAGACCATAGCGCACCCCCTCAGTGCCAGAGTTTTCGCCGGACCTCAAAAAAGGAAGCCCAGGCTTTTGCTATTTTTTGTGTGGTTGAGAAAGACAGAAAGGCTCAATTCCTTGAATTAGTTTGCTTTAACTCTCAAGACATTGACTTTAGTAGTAAAATCTGGTCACAATGATCTGTCCAAAATCGACTTCTCCAAGCTGAGCGCTTCTTTAAGTGCAGCGATTCTGGAGAATAGTGCAGCTATTAGGATCCTCAGGAACACAGATTATCCGAATATTATTGTGCCATGATCTGGCATCCAAATCTTCACATTTGTTCTTCAGTTTAACCAAATCTGCAGTAAGACATTGTATCTTACTTTGCATTGCAGTAATGTCAACTGTACAGTCAGAGAGGGAGCTCACCAATACAACTATGGTACCTTTTAGCGCAGATAGTCCGGCATCAATGGTGGCCTTATTATTAGCCAGTTCACAGCCTGTAATTCAAATTTATATGTGGACAAGTTATCCCCCAATGCAGCATGTAGCGCCGCTACAATTGCAATTTTGTTTCTCATTTAATACAATATCTTGAGCTTCAGTGCACTGGTGCCAGTCACAGAAACTGCCTGGTGAACATATTTATTTTATAAATATATGAAATGTGGTTGTGAATAAGCCTTTTAGCGAAAGTAAAATGTCTGCATGAACCCGCTTGTTACTTTCACTTTACAAAATGCAGCGTTTTGATCAAAAGGCTGATAAATGTGTGCGCAGGTATAAGCAGATTTATTAATAAAAAATGCAGACATAATCCCACAGAAACGCAACAAATACAAATATATACTGTAGGCTACCCGCTAAATAAACGCTGGCTTTTACAACGCGACAGCAAGCTTCTATGTGAGCTGCTTTATTTAAGTCATAATATAACATATTTTTGCTTTTTACTTTTTTTCTGTGTAGTAGTGTGCATAAGAAAAGCATTTCAGCGAATGTTTCAGGAACCATGCCTTATTATTTGTTTCTCTTGGCTTCAGTTAACCCTTTTTTGTGTGAGGAATCAGGGTGTATAGATGTGAACAGCTGACACATCAATAGGACTCCTGGTGAAACCTTATTCACTGTCACCTGAGCCAGGTATCAATAGGTCTTACATATTCATAAAAAGTTGTGGATTATTCAATGAAACAGAAACGCATCAGTCACTTTACTTCAACCAAAATGTTTTCTTTCTGAGTGTTATAATTTAGGTTTTGAATACTAGACCATAATTTTTTACTAGGGACACACACAATCTGCCAGGTTTGTTTAAGAAAACATATTGTAATTCATCAAATCCACTATTCATTACATGTAAAAATATTATAAAAATGAGGTTCAAGAAAGAAAATGGAACAAACAGAAAAAAAATATCCAATTTATATACAGTATATACAATATACATCAAGTATATATAATAAGGATGTGTTACCGACATAACATTAATGAATGTTAACAAAGGGTACGCGACTCCAACGTTGTATGATGCAGCCTTGTATAATCCATGTCACCTAAAGCAAGTCCCACGCTATAGGCAGCGGTGCGAGATCTCAGAGCGCCCGGGTAGTTTTATCCACCCATTACTTCTGTAAACGTTCTGATGGTCGTTTTCTGCACAGTATCATCTGCTAGTTTCCCAATGAATACCAGAAGCGCTCCCATAAATACACTGATGTCATCAGAGCTGCGCCGGAACATGTCCCAGTCTGTGCAATTGAGTCCTGTAGAGCGGCCACTGATTGGTCCGTCCAGCACCCAACATCCATCTGAGCCAGAAACGTCCTGCTTGAGCCTATTTTTGCATGAGGAAGATAGTGGAATGGTCAGATTGTGGATGAAATTGTGCCTTGTAGTCATCTTTGGTTGTAATAACAATGGTCCAGTGTCCTTTCACCCCTGGTGATGTGCTGATAAAATTTTGGCACTGTGTGATTAAGGTTGACGCTGTTAAAATCCCCCGCCACAATGTGTGAGGGCCTCATGCATTCTTTGTTCTCCCTCCGGACCTCACTCGGCCAATTTGAATCCAGGATTAAAATGGTGAATTGTAAATACATTGTACACCAATAGAAATAAGAGTATCTCTATCACATAATCAAATCATTGTTGAATAATTTACCGGTTTAAAGTTACTGAGAGTTAGTTTAAAACACAAAAAAAAGTTTAAAAGAGGATGGAGCAGTTGTGAGGCAGCCGATCTCACCGATGCCATCTTTTGTCTATAATAAGAGTAAGTAAGAAGTTAAGAACCATCGAGTGTGTGTATACAGTATATTAGTTTTTATAGAAGTTGGTGACGATCACCCAGTTGTAATCTTGGCTTTGATAAATAAAAGAATAGAAATGGAAAGGGTGTATTTTCTTTTTCCATGAATAGAAGTAATCGTGTTGTTAATTTAAGTTGCTGTATCCATCATGTTTTATCAGTTTTCACTTTTTTGTTTAAATTTGTGTACAAAGTTAAGTTAAATAAATAAATAAATAAATAAGGTGTATGCAAATGTGAATATCAAATGTGATGGAAGTATAGTAAACGATAAATACATTGTATGCAAATATATGTAATTATCACTGCATGTCTGAGCCGAGGTATGGATTTCAAAACAAAAACGACCAAACAAGCAACCATCCAAATTATTTCATCATGTAACAAATAAGCGTTTATTCATGTTTGGAATTATACATAACTACCACAAGGAAGACTGTTCAGTCTGAGGTGTAGTTTGGTTAGAAACACAAAACATCAGTAAAACATTAGAATCACTGCCACAAATAAATGTTCATGATCTTTTTAAATTAGTATCAGAAGTCACATATAATACAAAACAAGAGAAAGGAAGTTCTGTCCCACAGGGCCTGACATGTACAGTTTTGAATACTAGACCATTTATGCATTCCATTATGTTTCATCTTTATTTTCTTTCTATCACACTATTATTATTATTATTATTATTATTATTATTATTATTATTGTCATTGTTGCAGCTGCTTCAAGGAAACAACAAAGAAGATTACGTTACATGTACATCTGTATTTAAAGATGCACCCACATAATATTGTACAAAAAGGAAATACAATGAATGGCAAAAAATCTTGGTGGAGGATAATGGAGAGGTAGTCAGTAAAAAAACTCTAAGCTAGAAAAATGTAGTAGTGTTGGAATTTTATCAATTCTATTAGTATGAGGTAATGAACCCACATACTAATTTGTGAAATGTATAAATACTCTTAAGCTATGTTATATACAAGACTGTGTGTAATTATGTCTCTGAATGGAGACATGCCAAAATAGTTTTTGTACATACTGCTTTAATTGCAAGACTTGCATTTTGTGTCGTATAAAAAGTTATATACCATACATTGTGAAATTCACTTGACTGTAATGTTTTTTTTTTTTCAACAAAATTTCCATCATTTTAATTTATCCCCAAAATTGAGAAAAATTCATTTAATTTGGTTATAAAAGAAAAGGGAAACAAAGAAGGGGGATGCCATCTTTAAAAGTCTGAAACAGACACCTGTAACATACAGTAGTAGCTATCTAAACTGACGGGGTTAGATTTACTGGCAAAATTCATGTTTCTATTTTGTAAATGTTTCTAAATGTCTAAATGAGATACAGTATGAAACACATCTATTTGTACATCACAGAAAAAAGATAAAAACACACTGTGTAATCAACACAAATATTTCCCAAGAAAGTATTAGTAATTATTAGTAAAATAATGAACTTAAGTAGTCCTATAAGACCATATGATTCAATTTCTAAGAGACACCAAAGTTGTCAAATTTTCTGCGGAATGTATTTGTGAAGATGGTATGTCCTAATGTCTCTGATTAACAAGTGCTTGATTGGATTGGTCAGTGTGTCAATACAGAGATTAGTTTGAGGTATCAGAGTGCACACTACCAGGGCCTTCAGTAGGGGAGATCACCGAGGATGGGGTCATTGCATCTTGCCAACCCCCATTAGTCTGCTGAAGAAAACAAATAAGAGAATCTATTAACAAGACTTTAAGAAGGGAAGTGACATTGTGACATAAATATGTGCATGTAAGAAACTAAATATGTGTAAGGTAAAATAAATATCAATGTGGATATTGAACAAATATTTCCAAAATTACACAATGATTATCAATTCCTTTAACATTTGTCCAAAGCATAAAGAAATGTTCTAGCATTTCTAGCTGACTCTTGAGATTATGCTAAAGAATTTTTATGTGGTTTTGTGAGGCCTGCAGTTCTTTAGATGTTGTTCTGAGTTCATGGATGAGTCGTCATTGGTGCATTCCCCCATCAAGGCTACTACCAGTCAGGGTAAAAACACTGCCTCAAAAAATCCCACATCTAAACATCACCTACAGTTCCCAATATATAATAATCACAATAATTGGACTGTGGTTGCCATCCAAATTAAAGCAAGATATCAGTCTGTGAGTTTGTCATGCAGGAGTCATGGGTGCTGAGGTACGGTCAAGTCACACCTCTCCACTTACACACTTGCTGGACTCACAGACAGTATTAAATCTTAAATCCTGGCTATTGAAGGAGCTGTTTTATCATGTAAAAGTGGTGCACTACCATGCTCCTACTTCACAATTTCTTCAGGAAGTGTATCTATCAGAGGTGCCATTAGGAAGCATCTATTATTACAGTTCCCAGCATGGCTAATTGTTTTGATTTTGCTAAACACTGAAGACATTTTGGTTTGAGATCAAAAGATTAAATGTGCTGATGAATCAGAATGTAAACGTCCAATTCCTATGATTATTAGCATATTATATCATTCTATTAGCATATCCTTTGCTTTCCAATGACTAACTTGACCAATTTTTTTCCCCCAGATGAGTTGGCAGTGTGTTTTGTTTTACTGTTTTGCTGCAAGATACAGTAAATAGATAGATAGATGTAATTTTATCATCATTACACAGTACAAGTCTAGACTTTGAGGATTAATTCGGGTGTTTGACAAAAGTATGACAAGTATTCAGGAATTACAATCCTTTTCATACACATGCACCAATGTCGGGGGTTTTGATTTTGCTAAACACTGAAGACATTTTGGTTTGAGATCAAAAGATTAAATGTGCTGATAAATCAGAATGTAAACATCCAATTCCTATTATTATTAGCATATTTTATCATTCTATTAGCATATCCTAGCCTAACCTGGACTCAATGGAGCAATAGAAGGATGTAGCATAGTCTAATGAATCATGTTCCCTTTCAAAAGCTACACTCGATGCTGCGTGAAAACGCTATGGAAACGTCTCTTTGTTCCACCAGTTGTGAAGCACGTGTGTATCAAACGCGCTAAACTTTGGCTTATATAACCTCGGTCAGGTGACATCAGGTGATAAGGTGCAACTGCAGGTTATAAATAGGTCTGAACCAGGTCTTTTTGTCTTCAAGGACCGTATTGTGAGCGAGTGTGTGCAAACATTCTGTTTTTCTTGAGAAAAAAAAAACGCGAGCAGAAAGTCTTTATATTACTCACTGGCTCATGGCGGAGTTTGAGAGGAGATCTATGGCTCCATGTGATAAATTTCTCTCGGAAGGCAATCTCCACACTTTCTGCTTTCTGCACCCTATCCTCGGGCTCGAGGGAGAATGCAAGCACTGCGATCTCTTTTCTATCAAAGTGCTTCGTGCTCGGCTAGCGTTCTTTAAAGAGAAACCGTGAGCTGCGGCTCACTCCTGGGGATCACGTGCCGATCTGGCAGACGGATCACGAGGCTCTCCCGTCCACTTCTCAAGCGCACCCCACCGCTTCTTCTGAACGGGCGGAAGATACTTCCTCTCTTATTCTGCAGAGATGGACATTGACCTCAGAGCGCCCCCAAGCGCTCGAAGTTTAGACGATAGGTTTAAAAAAAAAAAATGGTCAGATGGCCAGGGGGAGGAGCCTCAACGGCATGTTCTCCCCTTTTTTGGCGACTTCTATGACAAATTAACTTGGTCTTGGAGTAAGCCTTACTCTTCCTGTGTCTTTGTGCCATCGACATCGATTTATTCTAAATGTCGTTGATGCGAAGGCGCTGGGTTATACAAGGTTGAAGAGACGCTTGCGGGCTATCTCTCTCCTGGGAGCTCATGTTCAGTGAAAAAGCCCACACTCCCCACCAAGCCGTGTAGAGTAAATATCTTTGTTGGTGGGGAAAGCTTCTCAGGCAGCGGGTCAGGCTGGGGCTGCTCTGCACACCATGGCGTTTTATTGGAATACCAGGCTGACCTGCCAGAGACCTGAGCACCAGCGAGTCCATTGATGATGGGGTGTTTGCGGAGCTACGTCAAACTACAGATTTTTCATCGGTGGCTTAACCTCACGAGTATCAAGGACAAGGATCGCGGTTTCCCTTGATGCCCCCATCTCGCCTTCCAGCCTCTTTGGCGATGCCTTAAACACTGTCACCATTAGGTTTCAGGAGGCGAAGCTTTACGAGCAGGCCTTTGTGAGGTTTCTCCCCTGCCGTGCTCAGAAGTCGGGACCGTCAGCCACCCAGTCCCGACCAGGTCCGGTTCTCTCCAGGTGTGAAGCGCAAAAGGAGAGTGTGGTGAGCACCCCCCTCGTAGAGATTGGGGCGGGACTTGCCATTTTTCAAAGCCTCAAAGAGGCCGGACCTGAGGAGCATCATCTCCTCTAAAAAAAAGTCCTGAGGCTTTAAAATTCCAATAAGGAATGAACACTCCTTCCTGGCACCCTCAGGAGGCCGTTGTCCAATCTCCGCCACCACTGGTATTTTGGGGAGCAGCAGTCTCCAGCGAAATGTTAGGTGTTTGGTTCCCTCCTGCCATGTTTCAGGATGTCGAACATTTAACATTTAAGATGGTGTGGTCTCCACTTCCATGAAACTGGAACGAGCGCATTTGTTGACTCAGCAATTACAGACTTTGCTGGGAAAAGGGGCCATAGAACATGTTCCCCTGCCAGACAGAGCGTCAGGCTATTACAGTCAGTAATTCTTGGTTCACAAAAAAATCCATTCTCAATACCCTAAAGGAGATCAAGCTAGAAGGAGATCTGCAGAGGTCATCTTCTCGCATGGCACATCAATTGCCTCGAAATGATGGCTCTATTTCTGGCCCTGAAATATTTCCTCCAGCAGTAGAGAGTGGGTGTAGTGTGGGTGGACAACACTAGGGTGGTCTCGTAAAATAAATTGCCAGGGCAGACTGTGCTCGTGCCACTTGAACAGGCTAGCGCACCAGGTTCTGCTCTGGGCACAGGACAAGTTCCTGTCCCTCAGGGCAATTTACATTCCGGGGCATGCAAATGTGGGAGCGGATTTACTATCCAGACAAACTATGACACATAGGGTAGTCAATCAAATCTGGGAGAGAGTTCATGTAGCAGAGGTGGACTTCTTTGCCTCGCAAGAAACAGCACAATGTCCCCTTTACTACTTTCTAAGTCCTGATAGCTCAGCTCCCGGGGGTCCTGGTGAAGGTCCATCAACAGGGCTTGCGCCTCTTATTGATAGCGCCCCACTAGCCGACCAGAGTGTGGTTCTCAGATCTAATATCTCTCCTCGACGGCTCACCGTGGGTGATTCCAGTCAGATGGGATCTTCTGTCTAAGGCACAGGGGACAATATTTCATCCCCAGCCCGAGCTCTTTAACCTTCATGTTTGGCCCCTGAGGAGGACCAATTAAGAGAGGCTGGTCTTCCAGCTGGTGTAATTGGAAATATATAACTGCTAGGGGTCCCTACACTAGAAGGACTGCCCTCAAATGGAGTGTATTTGAAAATTGGTGCATAGTAAAACATGAAGACCCAGTCCACTGCAAAATTGTTTCAGTGCGGGGCCTCCGAGTGGCGCAGTGGTTAAAGCGCTCGCCCTATCATCCGGAGATCACTAGTTCGAATCCTGGGTGGTGCTGTAACCTCTCGCAGCCGGAGGTCTAGAGAGAGCTGATTGGCCGAGCTCTCTCAGAGGGGAGGGATGGTACATAGTGCTCCGACATTAATCATGGCTCTACAGCCAGTCAGGGGCGTCTGTGAGCTTGCGCAGCGGAGGGAGCAGATAGCGCTGTCCTCCGAGTGTGTTATGCCGTCCCCAACGGTGCGCGAGCGAGCAGTTCGAAAAGATGCGGTCGGCTGGCGTCACGTGGTTCGGAGGAAACCCTCCTCCCGGCTGAGTGGTAGTAGTAGCCTTAATGTGGGAGCCCCCTAGTGACGGGGAGGAATTGGACACGACTAAATTAGGGAGAGTGCTGGTGTTTCTACAAGAAAAATTGACCTCTGGCTTATGCCCCAGTACTCTCAGAATGTACGTAGCCGCTGTTCTGACTGATGGGGTTTCTGTGGGAAAGCACCCTTTAGTTGCCTGCTTTATTCATGGAGTAAATAAGGCCGCCCACTAGAGCAACACTCCCTTCTTGGGATCTAGCTATTATGCAGGAGTTGGTTGACACCCATTTTGAACCACTAGAGTCAGCGCCTGTCAGGCTTCTGACCCTTAAGATGATTTTTCTCATGGCCTTACTTCTTTGAAGAGAAGTGGAGATTTGCAGGCTTTGTCAGCCTGCAAATGGAAAAATGAAGTGGACTCTTTCAGCAGGATGAGACGCTACACCAAACTCAATTTAAGGTTTAGACTTGAGCCTGTATTAACTAAGCGTCTCAGAATCCCTCCTAGTAATTGGGCTCAAAGTTTAAAGAGTAGGACATAAAAGTTATTTATGAGCACTTTCGATCCTACTTTCAAGAGTAGGAGTACAGTTTAAAACTAAAAGTAAAACGTAACTGGAAATAAAAAATTGGAAATTAAGTAAGAATTTCAATGTACGCACTGGTGGCATCAGCCAGTTTACTCAAATGGCCAGCGTTTTGAGAACCTCCTAAATCCATGCCTCCAAGTCCTTCATGTGCAAGTCCTGTTCATCGCCTCCTAATGGAATCACAGAGTAAAATCTGGACTTCATGGAGGCCATTCATTAGGTCTGCATCGGTCCAGCCAGCGTCCTGGAAAATGCAGGTCTAATCATGCACGCACAGTAAGAGCAAAATGGGGGAAGACTGTTTTCATCATTATTCCAGTGATACTACATGTTCTATAGCCATTAAATATTGCCTAGTTTATTTTCACCCACCCTGTATAATGTGTAGCCTACTTTGTGGCTCTCAGTGTTGTAAACAGTGAGGTCACATGCTTTCCTATGAGCGGTCCTACTTCTTGTTGAAAATAAGACTTGGACGCTCTGTAAACATTTGTATGCCATACTCTGAGTTAGTAATATTTTCATTCCTAAATTAATAATACCTTTATGCAGATTCCTAGGAGTGATTCTGAGGTACTTAGTAAATACCTGGCTTTCATAATCTCCAGATCGCAATCCAATCGAGCATTTGTCGAGTGTGCTGAAAAAACAAGTCCGATACATGTACAGATGAAGCAATTTCAAACAGCCGACTGGTCCGTGAATGGACCTTTAACTATCCGTTAGAATTCCTTGAAGTGTCCGTGAATGGAATGTGATCCCCCGCGATGCCACAGTGAACGAAGCCACGCCCCATAAACGCCCCTTTGCGTTGTTCTAATAAGATGGGTGCAATGCTGTATAATTCGGCCAGGTGGTGCAGTGACTGATTCAGTTAACTGCAGCTCTTGCATTGTCCATACATTTTTATGTTTAAATCAAGCTTGTCATTTTGTAGATATACAGTATACAGTACAGAGTACCGGTCCCTAACGATGCTTTAATGCTCAGACCTTTCATGCATAAGACATCGGGCCACTGCCACTCTCATATACTTTCAAAATAATAATATAAAAACATTAAAATGTCAGCCGAAATGTATTTTAATGCTGCACCAGTATGTTTTACATAAATAAATAACTCAGCTAAATAAGGGCTATAGTAATTTCATTCTTACGAGAGGTCATGAGTAATTAAGAATGTTTTTTTTTTCTTGAACATAGTGTGTTACAATGTACAGTATAGCGACGCTATACAGTATAGTAACACAATCATGTTTTGTTCGAACATGTAAATATACATATAAAAAAACAAATATAATATAGCTCAGTTTTATTAATATACTGTAACGCTCCTATGGTCTTAGACCGCATGTTACAGAAACTGATCAGTTGTATTAATCACATAACGCACACGTCGTAGAGGAGATCTCTCTCTCACACACACCGCGCACAGGCTCCAGGATTTGTTTAGTAATACCGGATTTGTTTATATATCGCTTTTAACAGCGGTTACTATCGCAAAGCAGCTTTACAGAATTAAAAGACAATGAAATAAATGATAATGAAATGTGTGAGGAAATATGCATGAATCAGAGTGACCAGAGTGACCCTGAGTTTCACTTCCAAGCTTAACTTTGCAGATACAGAATGTGTCGTTTTCTCAAACATGATTTTCCCAAACTGGCGTTTATACGAATTCAGTCAGATTGAATTTAGGAAAGCACCCCAAAGAACCTAAAGCACGAACACACACACACACCACACACACTGCAGAGGAAAGCAGAGACGTGCATTCACACCTCTGGCCGTCTTTTGTCTTGTAAATGAGGTATTCTTCGCGTAGGCTAGGGGGTTTTACACACACACACACACACACACACCATTTTAATAACCGGACTTCATAACGTATTAAGAATGATGGTGAAAACCAATGAGGAGGCACAGTGGGAAATCTTTCAATCCCCACACACTACGTTTGTACTGTACACTGTAGCTGTGTTTGTTAATGGAGAGTTGTGTGTATGTGTGTGTGCTCCTGGATTTATCAGTTGGCTTTAACACAAACGCATTTGCGCGCCGGCGAGTCGAAAGTCCTAAAATAAAAAAACACAGAGATTCTTGATACATCACAAATACGTGCTGTCTTGGTCACAGATTCGCCAGCAAGACGCGCACCAACAATTTGTCTGTTACTCTGCTAATTAAACCTTCACACTCCGCTCTTACTGCTGGAATGTGCAATCAATGAAGATTGGCCACCAGGCTGGGCAAATTTAGCCATGAAATACTAAACTGGCCAGTGTTTCAGTTTCATTGTCCAACCCCTGTATGTCGTTAATCGTTGCCGCCCCTCCCCCAGTGTGTGCGCTGCGGAGGTGTGTGTGTGTGTGAGAAGCGTCACATCTTATTTAAGCGAGCACTTTGATTTCAAGTACTATACTGCAGTTGAGCCCCCCCACCCCCCCCCAGAAACACAGAGCAATTTGCACCATGTAAGTCAGTACATTCTCTGTTGAGGTTTCTCCCCCTCCAACTTCTCCTAAGTTTGTCTTTGTTCTGTTGATGTAGTTTTTAAAACCCAAACATTTATTTATATTGAGAAAATGACTCACATAAGTAAAAAAAAAATATAGCATAGATACATATGATTAAGTGTTCAATTGTTGTTTGTTTGTTTCTATGACCGTAATAATAATAATCATCATCATTATTATTATTTATTTTATAGCCCAACTTTTTGACTATTTAAAACAAAGTTGTCTCATATTTTAGCCAATTGATGTAGTTGGTTCAAGTAAAAAATATATCAAAACAAATTGGCCTAACAATACCCCAACAATTAAAACGCACAAACCTGATGTAAAAAAAAAACTTTATTCTTCAAAGTTAAAACAGTAATTTGTATAAAAACAGGTGAATAGAAGTTGTATCACCAACTGCTTATCAGTCTCTATCTGTTTTTAAAAAAATTATTATTAAAGTGTCCAATTTATAAAAACTTTCAAACACTTTCTTTGTTTCCCCCGATGTGTAGACTCAAGGTCGCTCATGCCCCTTCAGTAGCTCCAAAAGGCCAGCCGTCACCCCTCTGAGCCAATCCTCCACTGCAGAGCTCTGGTTAAAGAGAACAAGAGAATTTAAAATGGGCATTGTCTCAAAGTAGCTTTAGAAAAAATCAAAAGAAAATTATAAGAAATTAAAATGATATTATTATATATAATTATATAAAAATGAAAAGATATCATATAAGCGAAGCATTGTAAATTAAGTTGTATTTCTTTATAAAGATCATAAACAAATATTATAGTATTTATTTTTCATTCAATGAACTATTAGTATATACTAGTTTCGTTTGTCCTTTGTGTGTTTTTATTTACTTATCTAATTATCCATATAGCTCATCGTTAGACTACATGGACTAAAATTCAAGTCGGGCAACTCGATCGCTTTACTTATAAACCTTTATTTACAACGCTTCCGTTATGCGGTCGATAGTGCCAGCTGATAGAAAAGGAACAGCCAATCAGAAGTAGTGTGTGGAAGTCTGTGATTGGTTGGTTTTGTGGCAGTTTTGTGATACTGGACTATGGGAAGCCAAACACATCAAAAGTGGGACAATTGAGCTGCCCTGGACGGACCAAATATCTGCGCGGCCCAACGGACAGCGCAACGGACAATCTGGACAGCGCAGAAATGAACTGGTTTATTTGTGCAGCCCAGTGGATCGCGCAGTGCGGACCAACTTGAGCAGCGCTGCTCAAATCACAATCCTGCACGAAGTACTGGACAGCGCTGCGCGACTTTGATAGAAATAGACCCCGTCCACCATAATTTTACATTTACCCACAATTTTACATTTACCCACAATTCCCCGTTGGGAACCGCAAATACAAACCAGGCATGGCAGCGGGAAATTGTGGGTAAATGTAAAGTTATGGCGGACGGGGTCTATTTCTATCAGAGTCCAGTGGGTCGCGCAGGATTGTGATTCGAGCAGCGCTGCTCAAGTTTGTCCGCGCTGCACTATGAAACTGGTTCGCGCTGCGCGATCCACAGGGCTGCAGAAATAAACCAGATCATCTCTGCGCTGTTCGTTGGGCCGCGCAGATATTTGGTCTGCCCAGGGCGCCTCAATCGGGTCCCGCGGTTTCGTCTCACTTTGACGAAAGCGCACAGGCAGAGTCGAGCGCGCACAGAATGGAGAAGTTGCGCGTGTGCTGAGAACATGTTGAGCGAGCAAGGGAGACACTGCACGCGCAGAATTGAGCTGTTGAACGCGCAGTGGAGGCACTGTACGCGCATAGAAATGCTTTGTCTGCTCTCAAAATGTCAAACCACGCGCTCAGAATTGTGACAGGAATATAACGCCATAATAAGACAAACATGGTTATGAGAGTTTAGCTTGCTAGCTCCGGTACACCTAATCCCAACTGCAGATTAACTCTCACCCCTCCCCCCCAAAAATGTTGAATTTATCTAAATCCAGAGAACACTTCGATTCTCTAAGTAATTTTCAGAGGACACAAACACTCTTCTTATAAAAATACACTGAGCTCACAAAACTATATTAATCAGTTTCTCGTGTAGTGCAGCTGAACTTTAGCGTCTTTTTGTGACACTGACAGTAAGCTGTAACTCCAGACTTGGTAAACAGATGATTAAGTTACCTAAAGTTACATCTAACTGTTGCAGGCGCTGACAGTGATTTTCAAATCGGCCAATTAAAAATAATTATTAAACTGGGAACTAAACTAAGACCCAAATTTTATATAAAAAAGCCACCACTTACCCTGAATAAGAAGTCCATTAAACTGTCATCTTCATCTCCATATTGTAGTTTGCTAGCGTCAGTCCGGCGGGGGGGGAGGAGGGTTAAAATCACGTGATTGCTACTCAGCAGCTAAATTGCTGGCTTTTGTTAACGTCTTCTTGAGAACAAAGTGCCATCTAGTGGTGGCGGACGGTAAATGAATAAATGTCGCTTCAATGGGCGTGTTTACTGTGAAATCTGGACACGCCTTCTGGCAGGAGAAGGAGGGGAGATTCACGACAGCCACACGTCAGCCATCCGCCAGCCATAAGCCATTCACACACCAGTTGCCCGACCCTGGCTGTTTTGAGTTGCTACATCTGTAGTCCCCACATAGCAAATTAAAGTATCTTGCACTGACGGCTTGGTGACACACCTTGAGAGGTCTATGTCTTGACGGACAGGGCAGCAGTTTTATACACAGCAGACCTAATCAATATAAGGACGTTTTTTTATTTTTTTATGGAGGGGTGCGGGGGGTAGGGGGGTACTGTGTAAAAGTCTTAATAGTCACTGTAAAAGGTACAATGTAAATCATCTAATCATAGCAGGTGTTAGTATTAGACAAAAACAACAACATATAACCTTTTCACCATGCCATTATTTATTTAATAACAAAAAATAAATAAATAATCACATGGGCAATAGTAAGTACCTCTACAGGATTTAAGAGGATAGGCTGCAGCTAGGTGCTGCTGATCATCAGCCCTCAAGTAACTGATCATAAGCATGTGTGCAGAGGTTTTAGCAATTTGCTTCTCTAGAGCATTCAGGTGTGATAACACAATGACAAAAACAATACATTAGCAATGGTTTTAGAAAAGCAACTGTTGCTGCACATCAATCTGGAAAGGGTTATAAAACCATTTCCAAACTATATGGAGTTCACCGTTCTAGCATGTTAAATGTTAAAGTCCATGCCAGCACAACTAGAAGAAGACTTGTTTGGAAGGGCTTCCAGGAGAAATCTTCTTCTGTCGAAAAAAGACCTTGGAAGCATGACTGAAGGTTGCAAAACTGAAGACTTCTGGAGCAATGTCCTATGGACAGATGAGACCACAGTGGAGCTGTTTGGCCTTAATGCACAGCTTCATACTTCGTAAAAGCCGTAAAAACACAGAGCATTTCAGGAGAAACACCTCATACCCACTGTCAAGAACGGTGGTAGAATTTATTTTAATTTTTAATTTATTTTAATTAACTTTTAGTATAGTCTAATACAATTTTTTTTTTTGCCATAATCTCCAGAAGTGAATTTTCATCCTCATAGTTTTTGCAGTCAAAAGTTTTTGCAGTGTCGACAGTGTGGGCTGAATTGTGTAGATGAAGCAATATTACAATGCCCTTGGATATCAGGCCTATCCAGGCCTTGGATATCATTTAATCCAAAGTGTATGCTTTAGATCTTCAATAAGCATCTTACTGTAACAAGCATTGTTGATTTCTGGACAATTTTTTTCTTATAATGGTCAAATATTGGTCCTTGAGAATCCTAGAAAATTGTAAGCATTAATTTTCTAGCTGAACGCTGACTTTTAAACTTTTCCTTGGTTAGCAATTTAAAGATGTTTCCATTCGATACTCTGACGTTTACTCTCAGGCTTAAGGTGAGGAACCCATCTCTCATCACCAGCAATGATTCTTTTAAAGATTTTTTTACCTTCCTTCCAAATTTTGCTTGCAGATATTCAATTGCTTCTGTTTATGCACTCCCGTGAGTTGGTTCGGCACCAGGTACACCCTCAGAACAAAAAGACAATCAATCACTGCATGCTGCTCTTCTTGTGGAAATCACAAGTGGGGCATCCATTTTTGCTCGCACCACAGTTACAAATGAACTAATGTAACAAGTTCACACCTGCACAGTATTGAGTGGGAAGACATCAGCTTTAACAGAAAGCACTGATAAGACAGTTTGGTCAACCAAAGTTTTAACATAAGGGAGTGTAGTTAATTTATCACATATCAGACAATGTTTTAAAGTGTTTGAACACTTTTTAAAAAAGTGTATAAATTCAAACAAAAACAACGCATTGGTAGTTATTTAACACATCAAACAAATAAAAGCTGAATTTTTGAAGTGTCAAAAGAACTTCTGAATTCCTCTTTTGATCTCAAACCCAAATGTCTTCAATGTATAACAAAACAAAAGGATTGGACTTACTTTCAGAGGGGACTTGCTAAGACATTCAAGATTATTTCTTATGTGTCTGAATTCACTCACATCCATGCCATGTGGACTGTAAATGGAGCTTCCACGCAGATCATCATTGTATCCTGCTGTCTGACTGATAACATGGTGCAGAGTATCCACCTGCAGAGGACAAAACAAGTCAAGCCTATCAAGTTTCCGTGTGAGGAATACAGGAAATATAAGAAACACAATCAGATCCATTTGTATTTAGACAGTGACAAAATGTTCTGATGTTTGTCTCTGTACACCACCACAGCAGAATTAAAAATAAGTGATTAGATATCATTAAAGTATAGACTTTCAGCTTTGCAAACACTAACCATTTAGAAATCACAGTAATTTATTTTAAGACCTGGACAACTAGTTGTAAAGCAATTTGATGTGCAGTAGTGGTCTATTTCTTCGTTTTTTAATTATTAAAAAGCTAAAAAATACTACAAGAAATTTAATGTTATTAAAGGACAGAGTCGGTTTACTAACCTCAACTGAATTGAGCGTGATTTTCATTACTGAAGACAAGACAGAAAGACCCATAAACATGCAGCAACTTAAGGCAGCTACAGTAAAGACCTGTCAAAAGCTGAGATTTCTCATCGGAAGAAATTTTGTGGGGTCATTGAATACAAAGGTTTTACAAATAAATTTTTAAGCAGTCCTCCGATTTATGATTTTTGCAAAAATTAGCCTGTGAAAATGCAATATTTCTGTTCAATATTAGGCTAATATTGCTATAATATAAAGCTAAAAGTCCACACCTAAATCAATTTTAGTTGTTTGTTGTTTTTTTTTATCGATTGAGGTGGTATAAAAAGGCAAAATTCTAAAAATTGTGTCACTGTTCAAACACTTGTAGACCTGACTGACCTGACAGTATATGCTTCATACTAACTCACATTGAACACTAAAGTCTAAACAGTGGATGGATTATTGCACTGGCTCATATGGAAAATGGAAGAAAAACACATGCAATGGACTAATAAAGTAGCAAATTCATTACTCCAATCAAATTAAATCCAGTCCTAACTCACTATAACTATGTCCTAACTATGAATATATGTCCTAACTATGAATATATTTTTAGTAAATAAAATATGCAAATTTATTATTATTATTATTATTTTATTTGCCTAAAGTGTAGATTTATCTTAATTTTGGAAAACAGAATTTGCCTTAAATTTTATAACAAAAACAGAGACTGACATGTACTATGGCAAATATTAACATTAATTACATAGATGTGTGTTCTAGTCAGAAATAGTATATGATGTAAGAAAAGTAAAGATATGAAAATGCATGTTACAAGAACAGTGGTTCAAACAGACAAATTTGATGTTTGTTATTAATCTGTAACAATATCATCATGTCCAGAAAAACCCTTTGCCATGTGAAAATAACTTTCTGGTGACAATGATATGTGTATCAATGTAAATCAAATATAGACAAACAAAAACAGAGCCATGAAAAAAAAATACAGATGCTTGAAGAAAAATGTTACATGCAGTACTTAATACCAACCCAAGAGCAAAAGTCAGAGCCAAATGCGTTTGTAAAATCAACTGTAAAAAGATGTCTAGGATTCCAGAGAGCTTACTAACTCTAATGATATGCCTTTACTACCATAGGCTACCATCGGCCAAGATAACAAAAACAGTTAATTGAAGGGCAGTGATGGACAGTTTAAATTGCCTATCTATGGCCACTCCATGCATCAGCTATTAATAATTAACCATTTTTTCCTTGGGGAATGGGATTTCTAAATGACCATTGTTAAAAGCGCTACATAAATAGAATTGAATTGTATGCAAATAGGTGTTTTTGATGCAGCACTGTTAAGGACTAGCTAACTACAGTAATTGTTTCTCTGTTCTGACATATAGCTGCAGTCCCTGTACATAGAGCCTACCTGTGACTGTGCATTGGCTCCGACTTGTGGCCCTTGGTAAGAATCCCGAGTCAGATTCTGCATGCTCATGAACATGTCCCCCGAGTTTGGGAGGATAAAAGAACCTGATGAATCTGGAAAGGAAAGATGTAAGTGTCTAAATGACTTTAGAAAGTAAACAAGATGAGCACACACACACACACACACACACACACACACACACACTGAAGACAAGACAGAAGGACCCATAAACATGTAGCAACTTAAGGCGCACACACACACACACACAAACAGCTACAACCACACATGAAGCCAAAAAAAAAAAAAACATAACAAAGAAACAGCTAGATTGTAGTAAAGGATAAAACAATAAAATAATTGACTACAGATGAGTATGTGCTACACTATATGCTAGACAACCTAAGACACAAATGCAAATGAAAAATACATACAAATAATATAACACCAGAAAACCAGAAACTCACACAGTGTGTGGGAATAGCAACCCATCCACCAAGAGGTTTTGTAGCACATGCTATTCAAATGAACTAATGTACCAAGAACAACAAAAACAGACAAAAAACTCATGGAAAAGGTCAGTACCAGTAAACATGCTGGTTAAAAGAGTGTTTTTGTTCTCGGCAGAATCCACCTGAAATTCTTCATCTTTCATCTGGAATCCTGGATGCAAGAAAAATTGGATCCCTTTAATCACTTCCCTGCAAACCTTCAGAAACCTTGCCATATCCACAACATACTCTTCTGCTTAATATGTACTTTTAGTGCATTAGTCTTGTACTTCATCATTCTACTAGTTCAGTGATGCCAATATTTTAATGGTAACACAGAATTTTGTACAAGAGGACAGTAAGAGGAAACATTGTTCTCTTTTCACTATGCACAACAAAGAATCATGCTTAATTTTATTTATCATGTGTCTGCTGTGGAAGACAATATAGTGAAATGCAAATCTCTAATCTAAAAGAATCACATCACAAAATCAACCTAGTGCAAGGGATAAGGAAAGGATATGAAGAATTAAAGGGTGATGGTCCAGGTTCAGTGATGCATACCAGAAGTGGGTGTAGTTGGGGAGCTGGTCTGACTGTTCTGCACAGCAGCAGCCACAGCATGTGCTGCATTCACAGCAGTTTTGGCAGCATACAAATTGGCCTCCTCTTGGAACTTGCCAATGTTCTTCTTGTAACGGATCCTCTTATTGCCAAACCAGTTAGATACCTGGGGAGAAAAAGTAAAAAAAAAAAATAAAAAAATGAAGGGGTAGGGATTGGAAGAGAAGAGGGTATTAGATGTTAAGGTGAACAAGGCATTGGAAGCCATACAATGTGATTGATCTGAACAAAATAACATGAAGCAATCAAGTTTATGGTCTCCAGCCTCCTTCAGTAACTTCCTTTTGGCTAAATTTTGTTATTTAGGGTTTTTTCGTGTGCAATGATACAAAATTTTGTTATATAGGGTTATTTTGGTACAAATATACTTTCCAAATAAATAAATAAATAAATAAATAAATGACATAATATTTGATCTTTTTTAGTCCTGCAATTTTTATTAATAAAAATAGGCAACTTAGATATATAATACAAACTACTAATAAATAGTAATAAATGAATAGTAATAAATAAAGTTTCACAAATTATTTTGTATAGAAAATGTATACAACTTACATACAAGCTTTACTTTATGCATTTATTACAACAGTACAAAAATGGGGCACATTAAACACGATAAGATCTAGGTCACATAGGAACCAGAAGCATAAGTGCTTGCACTGCAGTAACAGTGGAATGATAAAGAGATTATGGGTTGTTTCCTAATAGCCCTGTATATTATAAAGAACTGTCACTATGGCTATTTTCCCTGCCATACTGCTGCACTAACTGGGTCAGGCAGAAAGCTAGTACAGTGGAACTTGGTCTGCGAGCGTGTTGCAAGACAAGCAAAATTTTTATATAAATTTTAACTTACTAAACGAGCGAGATCTTTATATACGAGTAGTACGTGGTTCTTCCCCCTTTGCACACTACGGAATTATGGGTAATCGTCTCCCATGATCAGTCCCAGTGCGTGTACGTCATTTGTATAGTCAACGTCCGTGCGCGTGTACTGTTTATTATAACATTGTGACCAAGTGTGTGTGTGTGTGTGTGTGTGTGTGTGTGTGTGTGTGTGTGTGTGTGTATGCGGAAAAGCAAAAGCAAGTCTCATTAGAGAGGTGCCTTGTTAAAGATTCAGTTTCTAGAGTATCTCTCTCTCTCTCTCTCTGTTAGAAAGCAGTGATTCTGTTAGTGTGTGTGCGAGCAAGTGTCATTAGACAGGTTTCTTGTTAGAGAAGTTTCCAAAGATCATGGTTTTCGTTAGCGTGCATTTGTGCGGTCATGTGCATGCACGTATGTGTGTTCGTGTGTGAATGTCATCCCAGACACAGTAGCCCCCGTCGTCCTCTCGCCTTCATACGTAAAAACATGATAGCGGAAACAATTTTGTCTGGATTTTTTTCGATGGTAAAGTGCAGATTAATTTGTTTTATTTTGACTTTACAGCAGTGAATCCGTTAGTGTGTGTGTGCATGCGTGTCATTAGAGAGGTTCCTTGTTAAAGAAGTTTCCAGACAGATTAGTGTTTCCATTAGTGTGTGTGTGTGTGTGAAGGCGAGAGGAGGGAGTGTGCTACTGTGTAGGATAACTTTCTCTCACACACACACACACACACACACACACACACACACACACACACACACACACACACACACTAATGAAACTCTTTTACTTTACATTTTGTATTAAGTATTTTTATTTGAATATTTTTGGGTTGTGGAACGAATCAGTTTCCATTATTTCTTATGGGGAAATTCATTTTGACATAGGAGTGTTTTGATGTACTGAATGAGAACGCTTCCGAAACAAATTATGCTCGAGATCTAATGTTCCACTGTATGTTTACAGGGCATCTGATCAGTCTTAAACCACAATGTCACTGCATTTTTAAAGCTTTAATATTTAGACAATTAAAATTAATTACGACTTGTAACTGATGTAGAAAGTGATGACAAACTTAAAGTGATATTTTAAGCAAAATAGTCATGATTAAACACGATTGAAATATGTACTACATATAATAGAAATGTTTGAATCTAAAATATCTGTGGTTTAATAATTTCTATTAATTTCTCAATAGTCTGTGAAATTTAATCATACACAAAACAGTGCACCACTATTTATATTCATGAGAATATTTAGGGGTTAACAGACTTGATTAAGAGAATCCAACAAAACACACGCAATATTGTGTGTAATGTACAGTATAAGAGCTCCTGTATACACTCATATTGGCAATGCTCAGAATCAAGTCACAAAATAACAGAAATAAATAGATTAAAATATAATATATACACGCATTTAACTGTGCATACAAACATAAAATGACAAAGTGACACTAGGGAAAAAAGAAAAGTAAAAAGCAAAGGTAATAATAATAATAATAAATAGACAAAGTACAGTTAAAGAATAATCAACATTGATACAAAAGGGGAGAAAAAAGAAAAGGGAAAATAAAGATGAATATAAAGTGGGTTTGTGCTGCATGTATGATTGTGATATATATATACTGTACTGTCTCTCGTGCATGCAATTTTCTCTTACTCATGTTTGTTGGCCTTTGAGTATTCTTATGAATGCTAAAGGTGCTATACAATTAAACTCAATGCAAATATATTTATGTGACTGTAAATACAATATGATATTGTAAATGTAATATAAATATGTATTTATTGTCCTCTTTGGATAACACGTCATTGCCTTCACACACTTTTTTTAACGTTCCATTTGTTTTTTAGTTTTTTTAACTGGTGCATTTGTGTGCAGCTTTTGTGCACTTCTCACATAGCTGTAAATGTGTTAATTTTGAATGGATTACAAGCATATTAGCGCACCGGACACAGTATACCTGTGTACGTGAGAGAGTGCAGGCGGGACCATGACCATTTTACATCACGTCTAACACTTTGTCATTGCCACATGTCAAAATTTCCAAGTATAGTCTCTTAAATTGTTAACAGCTCAATGTGGGGTTATACCCTTAAAAATTCTATCCAACCGAAACAACTTCAAGCTGGAAAAGGTCGGTTGCAAACTTGGCTTAGTGGAATGTGGGTATGAGATTATGCCTTGAATAAGTGTCTGAAATAATAAGCAAATACAAAATTGACAATAAGGAAAAAATAATATAATAAAATAAAATGCAAACAAAAATACTAATGCTTTTCCTTTATTCTTCTGGGCGAACTCATCCCAATTTGATGCAAACAAAACTGAAAGTAGCCATTTGATCGCTGTCTGACGGACAGCCATGAAACCGATGCATGAGCTCCCAGGGCGCCCGTACTCCTACGTAGAGCCAGCCTTAGGGATCCTGCCGTCAAAAAGGGAAAAAAGGCCGCTGTGCATCCATGTTAAGGCCCCTGTTCCCAGCTGGGAAAGCTGACCAGCTGCCGGACGTCAGAAGGAACTCCCACATAAGGCCGCATGCGCAGGAGAGCTGGGAGGGGCGGTGGGTCGAATCAACTGGAAAGAGTTGCTCAGGGAGTATGCAGGAGAAGCTGCACATGTGTTTTTTTCTAATTAGAATTCACATTTTTCCTAAGACCTTGTCTCGGGTCTGTGTTTGTGGTGCTGCCCATGCGTCAAACCCATTACAGCTGCTACTTGGCAGTGCTATAACCACTCCATGGAGTCTTCTACAGCACATCACAAATGCTTTCAATGTTTCAAAGTTCAGGACTCTCTGCTGGGTCAAGTCATATGTACAATTCATTCTTCATGCTTATAGAACCACTATCTCACAATTTTAGCCTGATGAATCTTGATATTTTTTTGTTTTAAGATAGGGAACAGCCATCAAGGAAGAAACGAATCTATTGATAGGATAACCTGGTCAGTTAGTAGAGTCAATAATAATATATATATATTTTTTATTTTAGTGCATCACTGAGCCTACACCTGACCAATTGAAGCAACCCTAGGTTAGAACACTAGATACAGAGACTTACCATTGTTACTCTGATTTGTCCTTTGCCCACATGACCATTTTACATTACTCCCAAAATCTCTATGCTCCCTATCAAATTGAAGCCTTTTTTATTAGCCTACCTAACAAGTGGTCTTCTTATGACTTTTCATTTCCTATAATTATTCATATTCTACAAATGTCAAATTTATGTCACTTACAGTATGCTCACATGAAGTTTTCCATTTAATGTGTATAAACCTGGACAAAATTGACCAGGCTGACTGATGCATGAAATAAAACTAGTTGATCCCTGACTCCTTTATGATCTAATTCTCTGGTCATGTCCAGAAGCAATTACAACAGACCACATGCCTGTGTAGTGCAACTTTGGGTCGAACCCGTTACATATTAAATATGGTTATTATTTCCACTGTTTATTTTATTTATCTATTTTATATATTATATATATATTTTTTCAATGAAAACGTACCAAACTTTTAAATGATCTCTAATCACAGTAGTTCATAATATTTTTTTATATTAAACACATTTCTTCACTGAAATTGATGGTTCTCCACTATCCGTCCAGGTTTTACTACCTTGCTTATAAATTTCTTCACCAAATTCCAGTTCAGTAATCTCCTTAGTCGTTTTCATTTCTTAATGCAAGCTGATAATTTGACCCTTTTAAAACACAGTAACAATTTCTATGACCACAGGGTAGTACAACCATTTGTACAACCCCAATGGTGTCTTTTTTTGTATGTTAGGAGAAACTGTGAAATTGCAAAAATGACATTAGAATAATCAGTTCCATTAACATTTGGGTTTTGGGGTTGAATCACAATAGCATTAAATGAAAAGCTAGTGCACACTCTAGGGTGTACAATCCATTGTCACAGACACCACCATGATCAGGGTTTAGAAAAGGATTTGGAAACCGGCCTTGTGTTAGGAATTGGGTACCTTTGTAGCTGTAAATAAAAAAACACTGATAGTTCAGATGTAATTCGGAATGACTTAAAGAAATTATTAAAAAGTCTAAGTGGTGTTTTTAAAATGACATAATCATTTTTCTGACCCTGCTTCTGTAACTGGTCTTCAATGTTTTTTGTTTTTTTTTGACAGGCAATTGCTCTCTCCTTAGTATGGCGGACAGTATAGACCTACTTTCACCCATAAGGTGAATGACAGTTGGTGTAATTAATGATTGTAGAACAGCTGGGATGTGGAGTGATGCAAATAGTTAAACACCACAATGTTATTGGTGTACTTGTGGTACTTGTGGAACACCTCTCTTCCAATCAGACTGCTCGGGCAGAACTAACAGTTGTATAATTTGTATTAGTAGCGAGTATGCTCTATTTTGATAAATTTGTTATTTACACTACTCACACATCTTAAACAGTATATTGAATATTGTAAAAACAGTCACTAGTCAAAACTATGTGACTACATGGATTTGCAGTCTTTATTTAATCTATCTAGTTCTTGAATGCCGTGTACTTCCTGCAGATATTGTCTTGTCTATAAGCAAAATATACAGTGTTGTTATGTACAGATGGTACTCAACCAGAACCAACTCAACCATAACTAGTTTCTCCACTGTGTCTCCCGCAGCAACAAAATTAGGGGTGTGCGGTTGCTTGCTTTACCGCCAAGTGGTGCTATAACTATAGACTGTAGACTTCATTCTCTCAAGAAGTAATGATCCGCAGCTCCTTGAAAGCTACACGTGGTAGAAGATAAATTAAAGTAAAACATTGTAATTGTAATTAATTGTAATTAAACAAATTCTTTTAAAAAATTATCACAGTAATAATATTACAGGACAAATTTAGAATTTAAATGAAATGTAGGCGTTTGTTATGTGCATCAAATTTCAATTAATTAATTTTCATTAAGTAAACATTAACACAGTGAGCCTTTAGATTTTTATTATGTGTAACACCTAACACCTAACCCTAGTGTAGCCAAAAATACAGACTCTGGGTGTTCATCAGTAAAAGTGGGTGTGCCACATTTATTGTAAGATTAATGTGCAAAACCGATATAGTAAACCTATAGTTTATAAGCCACATAATGAGTCTACTATTTTATTTAGGTGCACTCACAATGATGACAAGCCATTATGATTTTGTAAAATAATCAAAGCAAACAGGGTGAGGTATTCTGTATTGGTTTCTGTTATCTTGGCAAAATCACGTCAAAAAAATTACTGATACTGTGTATACTTGCCTCACAGACATGAACAATACATATGTATAGAAAGCAAATTTCTTCTTTTATATAAACTAATGGAAAACAAATTTCAGATTTTGTAATTCGTATGAAATGTGAATATAAGAGCATCCACTGCTGCGGCGATGACAAGATTACATGATTACCTTCATCACTACAGCTGAAAATAAAGAAATCACTCATTTATCAATAAATTATTAAGATGGTCAGAGAAAGTCTCCTTGCTGTTTTTTCCCCAACTCATTCATAATCATTAGTCTACTTCTGCAGTCTGGAAAACTTTATGTGTGCGGTGGAGCGCTGATTTGACTACGTAGGAAATAAAGGAGAGTTTAGAAGAACATTTTTATTTAGACTATAAAAAAAGTAATTCTGTATCTATTTTTAGGTGTGCCAGCTGCCACTCCTCTTACTGTACATGGCTCTTTGTCAGGGTAAATCGTTCAGTGACAAGCCTGTAAATTTCCATAAAAACAGGTACATCTGTATAAATAAATTGTTTAAATGTATGTATCATGAGCAGTGTTGGGTCTTTGTGTTACTTTGTAATGCGTTAGAGTACTTGGATTACTTATTTGATGTAACAATTAGACCGCGTTAGGTCCGCCATTTAAGTACTCAGTTATTTATTTATATATTTTTTAAATGTAATTCGTTATTCTTTAACTGATTACCTTTTAATGACAGTAACTTTGTAATGTATTTATTTACTTCAAAAAGTAACGTCCCACAACACTGATCATGAGCTATTAATCATTGATGCAAATGACTCTGGTCAGACATAACTAAAAGCTAATTGCTGCGCTGTTTGGGGGGAGTGACATGCTGATGACGTTTGGTCTGTTTTGCGGAAGTTGTCACTCTCTCTGATGTAAGTGTGTTGAGTGTGTGTGTGGTTTTACCTGAGCCAGATGTCAACAGTTATTACATATTCATGAAAAGTTGTGTATTATTCAGTGAAAAACAGGCTTTGCCGAAAAATGTTAGGCACATCAGTCACATTACCCCAAATTAAAAGTATTTTAATGAGTGTTATAATTTAGTTGTTTTGCTATGGGCACACATCCAAGACTTTCATTAACTCCATTTTTATGGCATTATATTCCTGCCATAATTCTGAGCGCACGGTTCGACATTTTGAGAGCAGGCAAAGCACTCTATGCGCTTGCAATGTCTCCCCTGCTCGCTCAACACGTTCTCCGCGCGCTCGACTTTGCCTGTACGCTCGCTCAACTTTGTCCAGTGTTACAAAACTGCCACAAAACCAGCCAATCACAGACTTCCACACACGGCTTCAGATTGGCTGTTCCTTCTCTATCAGCTGGCATTATCGACCGCATAACGGAGGCGTTCAAAATAAAGGTTTATAAGTAAAGAGACCGAGTTTTCCGATTTTAATTTTAGTTGATGTAGTCTAACGATGAGCTATATGGATAATTAGATAAGTAAATAAAAACACACAATGGACAAACAAAACTGGTATATACTAATACTTCATTGAATAAAAAATAAATACTATAATATTTGTTTATAATATTTATGAATAAATATAACTTTATTTACAATGCTTCTCTTATATATTTCCTTTCAGTTGTATATAATTATATATAATAAATATAATTTAAATTTCTTATAATTTTATTTTGATTTTGTAAAGCTGCTTTGAGACAATGGCCATTTTAAAAGCACCGTAGAGATAGAGAAGGAACAGCCAATCAGAAGCCGTCTGTGGAAGTCTGTGATTGGCTGGTTTTGTGGCAGATTTGTAACACTGGACAAAGTTGGGCGAGCGTACAGACCGAGTCGAGCGCGTGCGAAGAACATGTTGAGCGAGCAGGGGAGACACTGCACGCGCAGAATTGAGCTGTTGAGAGTATAGACAGGCAAAAAGAGTATAGAGCAGGCAAAGCATAGAGTGCTTTGCCTGCTCTCAAAATGTCGAACCGCGCGCACAGAATTGTGGCGGGAATATAACGCCATACATTTTCACTATTCTTCTGCTAGAGTTTGAAAATTGTATTTTCTTGTATGTGTACTTTAACATAAGTTTAAAAGTTGCACATAAATTTAACATACAGTGGAACCTTGGATTGTGAGTAACTTGGTCTGCCAGTATTTGCGCAAATTTTTAGAATAATTTTTTACCTTGATAAATGAGCGAGGTCTTGATATACAAGTAATCTGCATGCGCTTTGTCTGCCGAGTGTCACATGATCACAACTGATGCGCATGCATCACTTGTATAGTCAGCATCCGTGCATGTGTGAACTGTTTATTATAACATTTTGAATGTGTGCGCACGCGTAAACAAAAGCAAGTGTCAGAGAGGTTCCTTGTTAAAGATCCAGTTTCAAGTCTCTCTCTTTGTCAGAGCAGTGATTCCATTAGTGTGTATGCACATGCCAGTGCCTTTAAAGACTTGTTAAAGAATTTGTGTGTGTGTGTGTGTTTGTGTGTGTGCATGCGCATGTGAAAGTCATCCTACACAGTAGCCCCCTCCCTCCTCCTCTCTGCTCTCATCTTACTTCTTTTAAATGGTAAAGTGCAGGTTAAGTTGTTTTATTTTTACTTAATATTTTGTATTCATTATTTTTATATGAATATGTTTGAGTTGTGGCTCGAATCATCTGAGTTTATATCATTTCTTATTGCTTTGATATACGAGTGCTTTGATATACATGCACGCTTCCCGAATGAATTATGCACATAATCCAAGGTTTAACTATATTTACTGTAAGGAATATTTAATTTTAGTGTGTTTCATGATATTTTGTGTGCATGAGAATAGAGTGTTTTATTCTTTGATCTCGACACGCTTTGATATCAGCAAACACATCCCTTAGGATAATCTATGTTCAGGGTCATAAAACCATTGAAGGCTCATTGCAGAATTGCAGAACTGTTCCCAAGCTCCTGTTCTTCTCCAAGTTATCTTTTAAAAAACATTCCAGACCAGATGTAACCGCTCCTGCACCCTCCTTTTTAGTGCTTTTTGTGTGTGTGAATATATATACGTCTGTCTTCCACAATAAACTTTGAACATCTCACTGAGCGCTGACTTGTGTGTCTCATTGAGGTGTTCCCTGGATCCAGATGGGACAAGCAGAATACAGACTGAGCACTGAGTAGACAAAAGGGGGTCTACCAAAAATCAAGAAATCCTTAGAATCTGGGGGCTCTATCCGGGAGACCACTAATCAGGTGAGTATTGCTTTTTTATTTTTCTCTATAAGGTTAGAGCAAGCACACTCCCTGGTTTTTGGTATCTGGACCACGTAAGGAGGAGGATTGTCTTGTGGCTTTTACACGCCTGTTTTGCGCGCGCTCGCGTCCGAAAGGTTCCTTGAACTGAAGCATAATGTGGAAGCTGTATTCTGTTGCCTGCTCTTTGTTGTCTTTGTGGAAGTATTGTGTGTTGATTGTTGAAGATATTGGTTGTTTCTGTCACGGGTTAATTCACATTTATAAAATGGGTAATAAGAACACAACTACTTATTCAAAGCCAAACCCAGAAGAGGTTCCGCGTTACTGGATGAATAGGTTTGTACTCACTTACTTTACCACACCTTTGCTTGATATTTTATCAGGGTGGATGGAACCACAATCTCAATTTTTAACCTATCCACAAGTACCAGGTACTTTTAAGCCTGAATATCTCTCAGATATATGAGGGTATGGGTGATCCAGGTTGGGTTTATCCCTCCATGAGTTCATATTACCATATTATTCATATTAGAAATGAAAGCTCTTTGGGATAAATATTTATACATAAAAGAAACTAAAATACAAAAGAAAAAGATTCCAAAGGTCACATCCGAAACTAAACTCAAGCCGTCTGTCCACTCAACCTTTCTGATCCCTCTTCCATATCATGCTGACACAGTAACATCAGCATCCAACCAACCAATTATTGAGAACATTTATCCTAATTTGAATCTTACTTATCATTTTGTGAGCTGCCCATCTGTGCCTATCTCCTCCGTACTCATCTCCTCCGTACCCACAAATGCGTGCTCGTCTGTGAGCTGCTCCATCTCTGAGGAAGCGAAGGGAGCCTCGCTGGAAGGTTGTTTCTCAGGAAAAGGAAAGACTCCCAAGAGGGTGTTGGGACAAACTCCTGACAGCCCTCTTTCGGATGATCCTGAGGATACTGATGGTGAGGAGGATGATAACCTGAATGATGAAGGTCCAGATAAGAGGTTTCGCCCCAATCCTCAACAAGAAAACACTGCGTTTGTTTTCTCCATGAGACCAAAGGTTCCAAAAATCCTTCCACCATCCTTAAGCATGGTGGAAGTTGGGGGGGGGGGGGGGGGGGGTAATAGATTAAATTCTAAGCTCACTGCTCAAGCAGGGTGTCGTTAAACCATGTGTAAGTTCTTATAACACCCCTGTTAATCCAGTACCGAAACCTTATGGTACTTGGAGATTTAAACAAGATTTGAGAAAAAGATTTGAGAAAAATTAATGATATAATTATCCCTGTTGTGCCTGACATAATTATCCCTGTTGCGCCTGATCTTGGTTCTCGTCTTCCGCAGGATTTTATTGACTCGTTGGCTGTTTTTTCAGCTGTAGTACCACTGATTCTGTTGTCCTATTGTACACAGATGATTTACTGGTGTCCGCCGCTTCGCCTGCTGTCTGCGAAGAAGCCACCATTTGTCTCCTGAAACACCTGGCACGGAAGGGTTTCAAGGTATCAAAGACTAAATTACACTTTTGCAGAGACACTGTAAAATACCTGGATTTTGAACTCTCCCAAGGCCAAAGACGGCCCTCAAAGGAACGAATCCAGGTTATTCTTGACACTAAACGCCATCTCACACAATCCGCTGTTGGATCCACTCCAACAGCCTCTGACATGGACTGCTGACATAATTGAGGCATACAAGGAACTAAAAAAGCCCTATGCTCCGATCCAGCGCTGGGTCTGCGCAACTATCAAAAATCTATATGGATGTGAGCATGGGGGCACCGCTTCTGCTCAAGAGCATGGGGGGGTGGTTGGGGGGTGAGACCATGTGCTTTGTCTGTCTGAAGGCTGTGGCCACCTGTGCGGTGATGGTACAAGATGCTGAAAAAATTGTTCTCTCTCATCCTTTAATTTTGTATTCTCCACATCAGGTTAAATAAGTGCTACAGAACCTTCAAACACAACACATGACAGCTCAGAGACGGCCTGGGTATGAGATTATCCTTTGTTCTACAAGTAACAAAGGGAGATAAAATCCACCTCTTTTTTTGACACCCTCGGATATGCCCTGGCACGCTTGATCAAGGCACAGGACGACACGCTAACAGATACAGATCATGACTGTTGTTCAGAGATTATTCACTCCACTAGTATATGTCCTGATCTGTCTTCTCCCCCATTATCAACTGGTGACACTCTGTTTGTAGATGGTTCCTGTTCAAAACCGTATGACGAGAAATTTTTCTGTGGTTATGCTGTGTGCGCGCTGCCAAATATTACCATTGAAAGTTACTCTCTCCCTTTCTCATCTGCTTAGGCTGCTGAACTTTTTGCTCTAACCTCTAGTTCTTTCTAAAGGAAAAGGTGTCACTATATACACTGATTCACGTTACGCTTTTGGTATTGCTCACGACTTCGCCGGCATCTGGCAATCCTAAATCGTGCTTTAAAATTCATAATAAGTTTCTAATGTCTTAACAAGGACAAAACAATGAAAGACATGACAATGCCTTGGTTTAAATGGTCTTGAAATGTATTTAATTTTCTGATAGTAAGCTATCTGATAGTGTTAACTATGAGAATGTCTTGATTCGTGAATATGTCAACATGTCTTTTAAAAACGTAAAAATGTGTCGACATTGTGCACCATCAATAGACATGAATGAACAAATATGAACACGAAGTGCTTCGGGCTTTTTATAAACATAATAATAATAAAAATAAAAAAATTAAAATGTTTTTTTGCTGTTTGTGTCCAGCATTGAACAATTATTTCATCCGTTATTTGACCACGGCTAGAAATAATAGCTGGAATGTGATTGTGAATTTATGACTGAAATAAAGCTGTTCATCGGCGTGCATGAACCTGTGGCTCGTACTTTCACTTTACTAAAAGTGCAGACATACTCCCACAGAAAGTTATCGCCTCTTGCAATAATGGAGCTCAAACATACTACACTTCTCCATGAATAAAAAGGAATATTTAAGCATATACGCAAAATGTATTTAACTTAACCATTACAGAATAAAACAAGGAAAGTAGACGTGCTGAGCTTTAATTCATTGTGATTCGGACAAAAGGTCCAGGAAGGAAACGGGTTTCGTTATTTTACAAAATCTGAATATAGTCAGTAAATTCATGAATTACACTCAAAGTATCAACTCCAACTATGAAGTCTGATTTAATTGATACAATTAAACATTTTATTTGTTTCTATTTATGTTTATGTTTTGCTGGCGAAATACATTTTAGGCTTAGACGTCTGTTCGGTCTTGTTAATTTATTTTAAACCCCTCAATTCTGCCATTTCCCCCATCAGTGAAACCGGTCTGATTACTTCACAGCCATCATGAATGAAAGGTGAGAAGAGGGATTACAGTAACTGGGGGTCTGTGGGTGTTCACCTCGGAGCACACAGTCGCGTTGTATTTAGCGAATAGACTAAAACAAAAACAAAATGATGTTTGCTTCAGCATTGGAGAAAGTATTGTTTTAGGCTGACTTTTATTAAAAATTATACACTTTTGTATTCTTTGTTGTACTTAGTTTTTTTGCACTCGCACGGGCATCTTTAAATTTGAGCAGAAAATAATAATGGGCTGGTGGGCACATTATTTCTCATATAACTTAAACGGCTGAATGAACTTAAATATACACAATAAATTAATAATTGTGTTTGCTTTACATTTGTGCACTTGTGTAAATAGCTTTTTCATTGTATATACTACCATATCATATATTTGTGTGTGTCACTGTGTGCGTCTGTGATGGGCGTGTGCCCAAATCAATATCGCTCCTCACTCACCCCTGAAGCTCACTAGGTAGGCGTCCTCCCCTTCTGCAGGTGTGCGAAGGAGCGGGGCCGCCTAACTAGGCACGGCTGGTGAGCTATCGACATTAATGATCCCGAGCTCCTCTCCACGCTATAAACCACGGCAGGGAGTGTAGCTCGGGGTCTGCCTGTTGGGAAAGGTGAACTTTACTGCACATTTTATTAAGACAGTGGCAAGCGAGCGACTTTCTTTGATCTCCGTGAGAGGACAGCGTGTGAACAAGCTGCGCGAACGCAGAGCCCGCCTTCACATCCCCGCCGCCGAAGAGGAAAAGGCCGCAGAGAGGACTGCGTTAAGGCCCCTGATCCCGATTGTACTTTTAAAATGTTACCTACGTATCTACAGTATAAGCATATTTAACTACTTCAGCAATGAATGAGAAATTTGGTCTGGCTTTTAAGTCCTTATTTAACAGAATTTTATTATTTAATTAATTATCTCATTATAAATACAATTCTTGTGGAATATAGTCCTTCAGAGCAAGCATTGTGTCAGAAGATTCTGCTGAATCTTTTAAATATTCTTTTTTATTCAGGTGTATTACGAAGTGAAGACCCGTTGTTCAGTTGTTCCCTGCACGGAGAGATTGTGTGTGAATCCACACGGAGAGTTTGTGCGCGCATCTCATAGTGACATTCATATGAAATGCAATTCTTGATAATTGCTGATAAGTGTATGTTGTCAAAGTATTTGTGGACATATAATTAGGAGAAAAATGTAAATTAAGAATGTCTTGAAACAATGCAGTAACTCTTTATTTATTTGAACACGGTAAAGGTGTTAATTCGTCCTTTCTGTTTGTGTTTAGGTTTCACTGTTTTCCATATACATAAAACGCATGGACAACAATGTTCCGGAAGCATTATGAAATATTAAATAAGGAAAATACACATTTTGTTTCAATACAGTTTTATTAAATATAGAATATAGTAGACAGGTATATGGCAAAGGGTCACTCAAAGTCTTTGCAAAAGTAAGAGTAGTATGCTTTTTAAAAAAAAATCCTTTCTTTCTAAGAAGTTTGTTAATTCTTTCTCTTATTTGCTTTTTGTTGCAGGCTGTGGGGTGAAATTTCCTACCCATGGGGAGACACTATGATTATTCATACTTACTTAGAAAGATTCTGTTATATATTGCTCATTTTGAATCTTTTTCAAATGCAGATTGACCTCTATATCAACTTGATACCTTTAGTGAAGGGCTCTAAAACAGCGGCAATATGAATGACAATGGAATATTACAGAACGTGCGAGTTGACGCCCATGCACCGATCACTAACCATTAAAATGTTCGATTGGAATTAAACTGCCACCACACACACACTATAATTCAACATTTTAACACATTAAGGATATATATAAAATAAAATATAATAAAATAAAAGCTTTGAGATTATATATTTGTCATATGCTGTGTTTATTTGATTAAACTTTGACAAATACAAAAAATATATAGTTTAATGGGATAGAAGCCATAAAAAATAAAAGCTTTGAGATGACCATTGTGTAATATTTTTGTGTTAATTTGATTAAACTAAAACATTTTTTTTAATTATGGGCGGTAGAGCTTCGATTAGACTATGTAGGAATTAGGCTCAACATCCAGGAGCCCAAGCCTCATTTAAATAAAAAAATTTAAATGAACAAATATTTTTAGAAAATAAAAAAAAAGTTTAGAAAAAAATATTTAGACTCTAAAAATAATTCGGCATCTATTTACGGTGTGCCAGCTGGTACTGTTCTTATATTGCTCTTTGTCAGGGTAAATTGTATGAATTAACCGAGATGCCCATCCCTGTGAAAACAGCGAATTCAGGGAAAGGCTCCCCGCGAGAGGTTTTGTCCGGACCACTGAGCTCCTACGGATTCTAAAATTGACATTGATACGGTTTTTTAATACCTGCAGTGGAAGAGTCTGAGAATTTATTTACCATAAGCTTTGTTGTATTGTTTTTAATCACTCTATACACAACCTATGATTTCACCTACGATATTTTACAAATAGAATATTTTTTTATGTTACACTCTAAAAACTGCTGGGTTAAAGTGCTGGGTTATTTTATCTATTTATTACTCTTTAGTAGATTGCCTGTTAGAAATACCCCAAATGAAATTAATCCACTGTTTTAACCCCTGCTGAGATAGCGGCAGCGGTAGTTTTCACTACTACTACTAATGATAATAATACTGAATGGAGAAAGCACAGTCAAAAAAGTATCATCATTGCAGGAGAGAAAAAATGAAGAATAAATACATATCAGTATTTACAGTTTGAGCTTGACACCTTTATGAGCTCTGTCGCTTGCTGTCAATGGGCGAGAGAGAGAACACATTTTGGCTTCAGTAGACACACAATACTTCAGATTGAAACACGACTACCACCTACAGATAATGAACGGCATTTTCACAGCTTCCCGCGAGCTGCCGGGGAAGCGCGCAAGATCCCTTTTCTCGAAACGTGCATTCTTAATGGCCAGATCTGTAATAGACGCATGCCATTTCCCTAGTACTCTTGCTATTGTAAAAACTAAGGCTCATGCCTCTGGTGACTCTATGGAAGTGTAAGGTAATTCGGTAGCTGATTGTATTGCTAAAGAAGCAGCCCGAAAACAGATTTTCTTTCCTGACTCTGATTCTGATGTGATCAATACATTTTTTTTTTGCTAGCTCTTTGATTCCTGATTTCGATTTATTGTCTTTGCAAGCTTCAGCCACACCGAATGATTCTTATTTTTGGCAAGCTCAAGGTGCCTATGTTGCTTTTGATGGTTTCTGGAATTGTGCTGATGGTCGTTTGAGCCAGCCCTTCCATTCCTTGTGCGAGAGGGAGGACACCGTGGAGGAAGAAAAAACTCTTTTGTATAGCTAACATGCTTGGAACAATTGATTCATTAATATCTAGATTCTTGGTGTGTGCTCAGAATAACGTTATTATTACTCATGTTATTGACTCAGATAAAGGAATACCTTTTACATCACAGGTAACGTAGAATTTGTGTAAATATCTTTCACTGTCCTGGCATTTCCACATTCAACATTATTGTGGTATTTGTGAAAGTTATCTGTAATATTCCAGTGATTGCTGTTGCTAACGGATGCTTGATGTTGGGGGGACCGGAAGATGTGGGGGAAGTACTACTGCTGTTAAGATAAATAAAAGTTAGTGTGAGTTACCAAAGAGTGTCAACCTTCTTTTTATTGGTTAAAGGAACACAACATGGTGTCAGAAGTGCTGTGAAAACCAACGGAGCAACGTCTAGAAAAAAAAAAAAAACGTTTTGCGATTTAATGTCCAACAGCGGGACGAGCTAAGCGAGGAAGTAGTTAGCAGAATGGCTAGCACACCCATCTCTACATTTAATATTCAGCCACCAGAGCAATTTGACTTTTCCAAGCCGCACGAGATTCGAGAGGTTCCGCCAAGCGTGCAACTTAACAGCATCTTTCGACGAGCATCAGGTGAACATGCTGATTTATTGTATGGGAGATGAAGCTGATGACGTTTTGAGGAGCTTGCAGCTCAGTGACGACGACCAGAGTCAATAGGATAAATACGATCTTTCTTTGTAGTGAAAAAGAACATAGTTTACGAGCGCGCACGATTTAACATGTGTAAGCAAGGACCTAATGAGACAATTGATGCAGTTGTCACAGCCTTGTATTCATTAGCAGAGCATTGCAACTATGGGACATTGCAGGATGAGCTCTTAAGAGACAGGATTGTAGTAGGGTTGGCTGATATCTGTTATCTGAACGTATGCAAAAGGAAAAAGGCTTGGACCTGGAAAAAGCTATCAATATGGCTAGACAATCCAAGGAGATTAAAAAGCAGCAAAGCATGTTGAGGAGCGATGCCTCCGGGGTAAAGATGTATGTTAGCTCTGTGGACATTGTATCAAAAAGACAAGTTCAAATTCGTTAAATTCAAAAGTTTTGGGACGAAGTCGCATAATTATCATATTAGGCATACAAAAAGTTCCTAGTGCAGTAAATGTGGTGGTACGTCTCACCCAAAGAATGAGTGTACAGCTAAGGACGCAAAGTGTCATTCCTGTGGAAAAAGAGAACATTACCAGCGTGCATGTTTCGCAGGCAAAGCTGTATTCGGGATAGAGGAGGAAGAGAACAGTTTCTTTCTTGGCTCTGTCTCATCAAATGCTGATGCATGGACAGTGGATATATGTGTAATATAAAAAAAAAAACATCACGTTTAAACTGGACACTGGTGCAGATGTCACTGTTATTCCCCAAACTGTTTTAGGAAATTGAGCACACCACTGCTTGGGTTGACAGCAATTGTGGCACTTGGGTTGCTCATCCGAGTGGATGCTATAAATATGGAGACTCTTAAGGCACACTTCCCCAAGCTATGTAGTGGCCTAGGAGAGGTGCAACAGCCGTACACAAGCTCAAACCAGGTGCTGTGCCGTTCTCTCTAAAAACTCCAAGAAGGATTCCATTACCATTACTTGGAAAAGTCAAAGAGTAGCTTCAGCGCATGGAGAAGCTAGGTGTTATTAGGCGTGTTGAGGAGCCGACTGACTGGTGCGCTGGCATAGTGGTTGTGCCCAAAAAAGATGGTAAAGTTCGTTTATGTGTGGACTTGACCGGCCTAAATGTATACGTGTGTTGTGAGAAATATATCCTGCCGTCAGTAGAACAGAGCCTTGGGATGCTTGCAGGAGCCACAATATTCAGCAAACTGGATGCTAACTGGATGGTTCTCGCAGATTCCACTTACTGAAGAGTCAGCCAAGTACACCACCTTCATTACACCCTTTGGGCGGTTTTGCTTCTATCGACTTCCAATTGGCATTGCCTCAGCTCCAGAACTTTTTTTTTAGTGCAGGATGGCGGAAGTTCCAGAGGGCCTGGATGGGGTGGTATGCCATATTGACGACATATTGATATGGGGGCGAGACCAAGGAGAACACAACACTCGTCTGCATGCTGTGTTGCAGAGACTGGAAAAAGCGAGTATTACTCTGAATGTGGACAAGTGCAAACGTTCCAGGAACAAGGTGGTTTTCCTGGGTCACATTATCTCAGTTGAGAGCATCTGCCCTGACCTGAAAAAGACTGAAGCTGTGATGAACAATGATGTGCCCACAAATGTGAGTGAGCTAAGAAGTTTTCTGGGGATGGTCAATCAGTTAGGGAAGTTTATCCTGCAGTTGGCGGAAAAGGATCAGCCACTTCGTGACCTCCTCTCCAAGAAAAATTGATGGATCTGAGGTGCTGACCAGGCTACTGCATTTCAAACGCTTAAGTCTGCACTATCGTCACCGGTTCTGGCCATGCATGACTCTAACAGTGACATTAAAATGTCAGCTGATGCTTCATTTTATGATTTGGGAGGCGTTCTGCTCCAGAAGGTGGGGGAAGAATGGACTTATGCTTCACGATCACTTACGCCAACAGAGCAAAGATATGCACAAGTGGAAAAAGAAACTCTGGGTCTCACGTGGGCCTGCGAGAGGTTCAAGGATTTCCTCTTAGGAAAACATTTCTGTCTGGAGACAGACCATAAACCTCACATCAGCCTACTTGGAGCACAAGTGTTAGATCTTCTGCCGCAGAGAATTCAATGTTTTAGAGAATTCAATGTTTAGGCTACTCATATTTCATTCAACATGTTCCTGGAAAGTCATTGTGGACCGCAGACACAGTCACGCTCACCAGTAACATCAAGCATGTCCTCAGAGGAGCTAGAATTAATGGAGAGCACCAACATCTATGTGGTCTGCATAGTCAAAGGTCTACCTGTAAGTCCCACATTCTTAGACAATTTGAGAGAGTCTGATGGTGTCACGTGTCATGACGCCGTGTATGGAAGGATGGCCAGCACATGCAAGAAAAGAGTCAGTGCTAAAAAGTTACTGGTCAGAACGAGCCACATTCACCATGAAACGTGTTACTGCTGAAAGATACAAGGATGGTAATACCTTCCGCAATGAGAAATGACGTGCTCGCCAAGTTAAATGAAGGTGGTGAAATGTAAAGAGCGTGCGCGTCAGTCTGTGTGGTGGCCGGGGCTTAGTCATCAAATAAATGAAATGGTGCTTAATTGTAGAACTTGTATAGGTCAGCGGCAAAATCACAAAGAGCCTTTGATATCGACAGAATGCCCTGAATGTTCATGGCAATAACTCGGAACAGATCTGTTTGTCTTGGGAAGGAAAATCTATCTGCTTGTCATTAACTATTATTCAAGGTAGGTCGAAATACACCCCAGCTCAGCTTATCATGGGCCGACGTCTTCACAACACAGTGCCAATACTTCCATCTCGGCTGGATACATCACTACCTGTCTTTCATTGCTATTATCTTCCTTTCTATGTGATTTTTTGTTTCCTAGACTAGAAGACGTGCTGCAGTGATGGCCAACCCGTGACGTGACACAGAGGGGGTGACGTGACACAGAGGGATCGTCTTGGGTTGCCACGGGAGGACTTCACTTCTGCTATTAGTGTACGATTCCTGGTGGTGTCTTAGCGTCTCGTTAGGTGGGACGAGTGCAGATTGGGCGTGCCTGCATTCTGAGCACTGTAGCCTGAAGAAAGGCAATATTTCACCACTAGTAGTTATTTATGAGTCAGACCTTTGTGTTTCATTGGTCCATGCATTCTTCATTGTGTGCAAAATCTTTTGCATAAGTATGTTTCAGGTTACGTTACTGTGCTGCGTCCAATTACCTATTATCCGTCAGCAACTTCTGAAAAGCTGAGTTTTATTCAACGATGTTTCTTATGAATAAAAGGGGGGAATTGTAGGGAATATTTAATTTTGAGTGTGTTTCATGATATTCTGTGTGCATGAGAACTTTTGTTTTCTTTCTTTGACCTCGACACGCTGCACTATCAGCAAACACATTCCTTAGTATAATCGATGTTCAGGGTCGTAAAACCGTTCGAGGCTCATAATTGCCTTAGTAAACCCTGGTTTTCTGTGAGGAATCTAAATGTATAGTTGTGAACAGATGAGACATCAATAGGAGTGGGGAAAGTGGGAAAGGGTGCATTATTTAAATTTTAATATTATCTGACATTATAAAGCACACACAGTAACACTGACAACAAAAAACAACAACAGAGTATGGACAGTGAATGAAGAGGCATTGATTATGCTGCATAAATATTATTTAGTAAAGCAAAATTCTGTGAGACATTTACACAAATGTAAGACAATTTATTTTTTGATTCATTAAAATGTTTCTATTCTAAAAGTCTAAGTCTATGTCTTTAAATGTAACATTTTTTAAATAATAACAACAAACAGATACAAAGAGAGGCTATATAACCGCTCATTCTTTGTACAAATAAAATTGTCAGCTAGTTAACTTGATCGCCTGTCGAATTTTCAACACATTTTTTTTAAGCTAACTATTGTAAAGTAAATGTCAAAAGCTCTAGTTCAGATTTTTCTTGCTTGTTGTATAAAGTACTTGGATGTGAAAATTACAATCACTGATTTATTTCTTCGATATTATGACTTTATGACTTAAGATCTACTTACAATTTAAAAATGCGGCAATTGCAGCTGTTTTGCAAAATGTCCCTTTGCGCCACGATCCATTGTCACACACACCACCATGATCAGGGTTTAGAGAAGGTTTTGGAAATCAGCCCTTTGTTAGGAAATCATTACCGTTGTACAGTGCCCTCCATAATTATTGGCACCCCTGGTTGAGATGTGTTAAAAGCCTTAAAATAAATTAAGTTTTTATTGCAGAAGCATATTGTCACACTGAAAATTTTAGAAAAATATAACGTGAATATAAAGTGAATTTTAAGGGGAAATAAAAATCCCTGACTAACAAATAATAATTTTTCATAAAATAACCTGTTCCACAATTATTGGTACCCCTAACAATTCCTAGAAAATAAATGTAATTGAAGTATTTCTGTCATTTCTACAGTAGTTTACTAAGTTGATCAGAGTATCTAGGAACATTTAATTAGTAATTTATCATTTCATGCTTCCCTGGGGTATAAATATGACGTGACACAGAGGCCATTTCTCTTATCCACTCTTCAACATGGGAAAGAACGAACACACCATTCATGTAAGGCAGATGTGTGTCGACCTTCACAAGTCAGGCAGTGGGTACAAGAAAATAACCACTCGCCTGCACCTGCCCATATCTACTGTGAGAGCAATCATTAAGAAGTCAAAAAAAAACTGGAACAGTAGTAAACAAGCCTGGACAAGGACGCAAGTTTATTTTGCCTCCACGCACAGTGAGGAGGATGGTAAGAGAAATAAAAAATTCTCCAAAGCTCACTGTTAAAGAACTGCAACAAATCTTAGGGTCACAAAGTCTCCAAAACAACTATCAGACGCTATCTACATGCCAACAAGCTCTTTGGGAGGCATGCAAGGAAAAAAACTTTTTTCAGTCACAATCAAACGCAAACATTTGGAGTTTGCTAAACGGTACTGGGGCTTCAACTGGGACCATGTTCTTTGGTCAGATGAGACCAAGATAGAGCTTTTAGGCAACAAACACTCTAAGTGGAACACAAAAGATGAGTATGCAGAAAAGCACCTCATGCCCACTGTGAAGTATGGGGGAGGATCTGTGATGCTGTGGGGCTGTTTCTCTTCCAGAGGCCCTGGGAACCTTGTTAGGGTGCATGGCATCATGAATGCTTTGAAATACCAGGACATTTTAAAGCAAAATCTGGTGGCCTCTGCCCGAAAGCTGAAGATTGGTCGTTTCAGCAAGATAATGACCCAAAACATGTGGCCAAATCTACACAGAAATGGTTCACCACACACAGAATCAAGCTCCTCCCATGGCCATCTCAGTCTCCAGACCTCAGCCCCATTGAAAACCTGTGAAGTAAGCTGAAGAGGAGAGTGCAGAGGAGAGGAGTCAGGTCACTGGATGATTTAGAGACATTGTGCAAAGAGGAATGTTCGAAGATCCCTCTTTCTGTGTTCTCTAATCTTGTGAAACATTATAGGAGAAGATTAGGTGCTGTTTTGTTGGCAAAAGGGGTTTTTACAAAGTATTAAACATCAGGGGTGCTAATAATTGTGGCACCCATGATTTGATGTAAAAGAATTGTTTCTTAATGTGAGATTTTTTTTCCCCCACTGAATAAATGCACTTGAATTAAAGGTTGGAATTTCCTCTTTTTTCCATTGTGGTCCTATGTTATTTAGAACAAAACTGAATTTTTAGAAGCTAAAGAACACATTTTAACCAGTGGTGCCAATAATTATAGAGGGCACTGTAGCTGTAAATAAAATAACGCATGACTTTGAAAAGCAACTAATTTATTTTGGCCACTCCTCATTTTGCCATGGTGGTGAGCATGGCGGTAACAGGCATTCGTCTAAAACATTTAGAATAAAATTCCTTGTGTTTGTCAAGCCTGATTCTTGGCCATTACTTGGAGTAGTGTAGTAGTGTGCCCATCAACTGTATTAATTACTTTAGAACACTTAAACTGGTCCTCCAATGCTCTTCAACTTCAACTAAAGTTCAACTGAATTTATTCAGAGCCACCTTAAATTCTAATATAAAAACTTCTCCAGGAGAAGCCAGTAACAACAGCCATACAAAGAACAACCAAATAGTTTCCAAGAACCAGTCTAAAGGTAGCATACACACGTGGACAAAATTGTTGGTACCCTTCGGTCAATGAAAGAAAAACTCACAATGGTCACAGAAATAACTTTAATCTGACAAAAGTAATAATAAATAAGAATTCTATGAATGTTAACCAATGAAAGTCAGACATTGCTTTTCAACCATGCTTCAACAGAATTATTTTAAAAAATAAACTCCAGAACAGGCCTGGACAAAAATAATGGTACCCCTAGAAAATACTGAAAATAATGTGACCAAAGGGACATGTTAATTCAAGGTGTGTCCACTAATTAGCATCACAGGTGTCTACAATCTTGTAAGCAGTCAGTGGGCCTATATATAGGGCTCCAGGTAGTCACTGTGTTGTTTGGTGACATGGTATGTACCACACTCAACATGGACCAGAGGAAGCGAAGGAAAGAGTTGTCTCAGGAGATTCGAAAGAAAATTATAGACAGGCATGTTAAAGGTAAAGGCTATAAGACCATTTCCAAGCAGCTAGATGTTCCTGTGACTACAGTTGCACATATTATTCAGAAACTTAAGATCCATGGGACTGTAGCCAACCTCCCTGGATGTGGCCGCACAAGGAAAATTCATGACAAATCAAAGAGACGGATAATCCAAATGGTAACAAAAGAGCCCAGAAAGACTTCTAAAGAGATGCAAGGTGAACTTCATGCTCAAGGAACATCAGTGTCAGATCGCACCATCCATTTGTTGTTTGAGCCAAAGTGGACTACATGGGAGATGACCAAGGAGGACACCATTGTTGAAAACAAATCATAAAAAAGCCAGACTGGAATATGCCAAACTACATGTCGACAAGCCACAAAGCTTCTGGGAGAATGTCCTATGGACAGATGAGACAAAAATTGAACTTTTTGCCAAGGCACATCATCTCTATGTTCACAGGCGAAAAATTGAAGCATATCAAGAAAAGAACACTGTCCCTACTGTGAAACATGGAGGAGGCTCTGTTATGTTCTGGGGCTGCTTTGCTGCATCTGGCACAGGGTGTCTTGAATCTGTGCAGGGTACAATGAAATCTCAAGACTATCAAGGGATTCTAGAGAGAAATGTGCTGGCCAGTGTCAGAAAGCTGGGTCTCAGTCGCAGGTCATGGGTCTTGCAACAGGACAATGACACAAAACACAGCTAAAAACTACCACGAATGGCTAAGAGGAAAACATTGGACTATTCTAAAGTGGCCTTCTATGAGCCCTGACCTCAATCCTATTGAGCATCTTTGGAAGGAGCTGAAACATGCTGTCTGGAAAAGGCACCCTTGCTCAGCTTGCTCATGAGGAGTGGGCCAAAATACCTGCAGAGAGGTGCAGAAGTCTCATTGACAGTTACAGGAATCGTTTGATTGCAGTGATTGTCTCAAAAGGTTGTGCAACAAACTATTAAGTTAGAGGTACCATAATTTTTGTCCAGGCCTGTTCCATGAGTTTATTATTTTTTTTTTATAATTCCGTTGAAGCATGGTTGAAAAGCAATGTGTGACTTTCATTGGTTAACATTCATAGAATTCTTATTTATTATTACTTTTGTCAGATTAAAGTTATTTCTGTGACCATTGTGAGTTTTTCTTTCATTGACCGAAGGGTACCAACAATTTTGTCCACGTGTGTATTTGAGTAACACAGCATAACTGAGTATGGATTGTAACACTTAAATACATAAAATATTTTTTTATTTAAAAAGAGGGTAAGTTTTTTTATGACTAATGGACGTTCAACATAGGCAATATTTAATGCTGCAATACAATGAAATGAAAAAAAAAAATGCTGTGATGGCCTACTGATACCTACAGTGTCACCCCTACAACTTCACACCTTCTCCTCCATTGCACTTGGTGATACACTCACAGAGAATGCCATGAGTGTGCCAAGATGTCATCAATGCTAAGTGTTGTTACTTTGGACAGTCTAAAATATAAACATATTCTCCATTTACTTAGTTTTCTTTCTTTCATTTCTTCAGCATTAACATACCATGTTCAAAACAAACTGGAGGAGAAGATGTTTCTAAACTTTTAAGTACACACACACAAATCAGTCATATGTAACATTATGACCACTGACTGGTGAAATAAACAACAGTGATCACCAACTATAAACCATCGACCTGGTGAGAAGATCATGGCCATCCAAGAGATGCAAACTATGGCAAATACGGTCCAAAAGCCCATACCATCTGATCTCTCACAAACACCAATGCAGCATAAATCACCAAAAATGTCTATGATGGCCATCTTGTTTAAAGATACAAGAACACCCAGTGTCACACAGTCCTCACAATTCCTGCTTGATCTGGCTGGCAATAGAATCAAAAATTCCTGCTCCATCTGCTGACAATCTTTATGGGGATGCCAAATTTCCTTTTCCAACAGGACTTAGTAACTGTGCACAGAGCCAAAAATACCACTAACTGGTTTGCTGACCATGAAATTACTGTGCTTGATTGGCCAGCCAAGTCATCTGAAAGAAGAAGATGTGAAACACCTGACCCAACAATACAGACAAGCTGAAGACTGCTGTCAAATCAACCTGATCTTCAATAACACCTCAGTAGCGCCACAGGCTAGTCACTTCCATCTTATGTTGCATTAATTCAATAATTTGTGCTACAAGAGTCTTAACCAAGTATTGAGTGCATAAATATTTTATATAGTGAATGTACTGATTTTTTTTATGAGCTGTAAACCGTAATCATCGAAATTCAAATTTCAATATTTCACTTTACATGTGATTAATATAAAATACATGAGTTAATTTTTTAAAACTGAGTATCAAAAGAAAATTAGAAACATTATTCACAAGATACTAATCATCAGCAGGTGTGCAGACCTGGATTGGAGCATTCAGTTGTGTTAACACAATGACAAGACGGAAAAACATAAGCATTTATCTTAGAGAAGCAAGTGCTCCTGATACATCAATCTGGGATGGGTTTTAAAATCATTTCCAAACAATTTGGATTTCAGTGTCTATAGTGAGAAAGATTATTCACAAGTGGAAAGCATTCAACACAGTTGCTAGTTTTCCAGTAGTGGACATCACAGCATATTAACCACAAGGTCAGAATCTATATAGTCAATGTCACGGCGTGCGCCTGTGATGGGTGTGCGCCCAAATCAATATCGCTCCTCACTCACTCTGAAGCTCACTGGGTAGCTAACTATGCACAGCTGGTGAGCTATCAGCATTAATGATCGTGAGCTTCTCTCCGCGCTATAAAACATAGCGTCTGTTGGGAAGCTGGACTTCACTACATGGTGGGATTTAATAAACACAGTGGCACGCGAGCGGGGCGATGTGATGCACCCCAGAGACTTTAAAAAGGGGGACCGGAATGCCGCCCTTTGATCTGATCCCAGCCGGGAAAGCCGCCCAGCTGACGGATGTCCAGGAGAGACTCCCGCCTGTGGCCACGCCCAGAGAGAGCTGGGAGGGGCCGGTCTTGGCTCGCGTCCAGCGGAAGAGGTCGCCATCATGGGAGCGTGCAGGAACGCTACCTCCACGTGCACCAAAGTTGACACTCCGTCCGCCATGCACCGCTGACCAGCCTGTGCCCGCATGCCAACGGGGTACTGCCAACCAGACCAGCACGTGCTTCACCTTCATTTCCTTCCCTTTCTTTCCATCCTCCCTCCTTTAACCCTTTCCTTACCCATTTTTCCTTAAAGAAAGTACCCCTTTTCCCGTAAGACCTTGCCTCGTGTCTGTGCTTTATGGTGCTCCCCGTGCAACTTAGGGTCGAACCCGTTACATCTGCTATAGTATATATAATGCTTAGAAAAATTTTAAAAAGCACAATTTACAAAACAGCACGATTAGAAGAAGACTGAACTAGAACTGTGTGTTTTTAAGGGTTGCCAGGAGAAAGTCTCTTCTGTCTAGACGTCTAGAACATTGTCCTATGGACAGTTGAGACCAAAGCAGAGTTTTCTTAAGTGCCCAGTGCCATCTTTGTCGAAAAATTTAACATATAATTTCGACAGAAACACTAATGGCATTGGAGGGGTTTGGAGAATTGGCCTTGTTTTGCAACCACAGGAACTGAGCACCTTGAGTCAACTATGAACTGTATGCCAGAGTATTCTAGTGGCAAATGTGGGGGCCATCTGTCTGACAATTAGAGCTTGGTCAAAATTTGGTCATGCAACAAGACAATGATCTAAAGCAGACCAGTAAATCTACACCAGAATGGCTGAAAAATCAAGGTTTCGGAATAGCCTATTTAAAGTGCAGACCTGAACCCAATGCTGTTGTGGGACATTACAAGAGCTGTGCAAAAGCGATTGCCAAGAATCTCAATGAACTGAAGCAATGTTTGGCCAAAAGTCCTTCACAATAATGTGAGAGACACATATAGGAAGTCATTCATGAAAGACGTACTTACAAAGAGCCACTTATGTGCTTCTTAAGGTACATGTCATTATAGTATGACATGTAGTCAACCAGAATGCATATTACCGCCTATGGTATACACAGTGGCCAAAATAAATCAGTCGCATTTCAAAGTGAAATGACCACAAAGGGAAGGGACATTTTGCAAAACGACTGCAATTGGCGTTTTTAATTCTACCTAGAGGTTAACTCATAAAAAGTCATAACAATATGTTGTCTCAAAGAAATACTGCAGTGTTTCCGAGTACTTTTTACAATAAACAGGAAAAATCAGAACCAGAGAGACATTTACAGTACAATAATGAGTTTAAAAAAAAAACATTGGTTAAATGTTGTTTATACAGACGATCAAGTTCACCAGCTGACAATTTTTGTCTGTATCTGTTTATTATTATTATAAAAATTGTTGCATTTAAAAAAACATAAAATAAGAATAAGAAGAAAATAAGAATAACTCCAAAAATAAATACATCTTACATTTGTGTAAATGTTTCATAGGATTTTTTGTCAGGAAATTTGTTATTCTAAATGCAGTAGTATTTATGTACAGTCGTGGCCAAAAGTTTTGAGAATTACATAAATATTGGAAATTGGAAAAGTTGCTGCTTAAGTTTTTATAATGGCAATTTGCATATACTCCAGAATGTTATGAAGAGTGATCAGATGAATTGCATAGTCCTTTTTTGCCATGAAAATTAACTTAATCCCGAAAAAAAAAAATTTCCACTGCATTTCATTGCTGTCCTGCTGAGATCATTTCAGTAATCGTCTTGTTAACTCAGGTGAGAATGTTGACGAGCACAAGGCTGGAGATCATTATGTCAGGCTGATTGGGTTAGAATGGCAGACTTGACATGTTAAAAGGAGGGTGATGCTTGAAATCATTGTTCTTCCATTGTTAACCATGGTGACCTGCAAAGAAACGCATGCAGCCATCATTGTGTTGCATAAAAAATGGCTTCACAGGCAAGGATATTGTGGCTACTAAGATTGCACCTAAATCAACAATCTATATGATCATCAAGAACTTTGATTCACCAGGATTGTCTCCTAAAGAGGGTACAGCTGCGGGATCGGAGTGCCACCAGTGCAGAGCTTGCTCAGGAATGGCAGCAGGCAGGTGTGAGCGAATCTGCATGCACAGTGAAGCGAAGACTTTTGGAAGATGGCCTGGTGTCAAGAAGGGCAGCAAAGAAGCCACTTCTCTCCAAAAAAAAAAATCAGGGACAGATTGATCTTCTGCAAAAAGTATGGCGAATGGACTGCTGAGGACTGGGGCAAAGGCATATTCTCGGATGAAGCCTCTTTCCGATTGTTTGGGGCATCTGAAAAAAAGAAAAGGTGAGCGCTACCATCAGTCCGGTGTCATGCCAACAGTAAAGCATCCTGAGACCATTCATGTGTGGGGTTGCTTCTCATCCAAGGGAGTGGGCTCACTCACAATTTTGCCCCAAAACACAGCCATGAATAAAGAATGGGACCAAAACACCCTCCAACAGCAACTTCTTCCAACAATCCAACAACAGTTTGGTGAAGAACAATGCATTTTCCAGCACGATGGAGCACCGTGCCATAAGGCAAAAGTGATAACTAAGTGGTTTGGGGACCGAAACGTTGAAATTTTGGGTCCATGGTCTGGAAACTCCCCAGATCTTAATCCCATTGAGAACTTGTGGTCAATCCTCAAGAGACGGGTGGACAAACAAAAACCCACTAAATCAAGAAGTGATTATGAAAGAATGGGTTGCTATCAGTCAGGATTTGGCCCAGAAGTTGATTGAGAGCAGCCCAGTCGAATTGCAGAGGTCCTGAAAAAAAGGGCCAACACTGCAAATACCGACTCTTTGCATAAAATGTCATGTAATTGTCGATAAAAGCCTTTGAAATGTATGAAGTGCTTATAATTATATTTCAGTACATCACAGAAACAACTGAAACAAAGATCTAAAAGCAGTTTAGCAGGAAACTTTGTGAAAACTAATATTTGTGTCATTCTCAAAACTTTTGACCACGACTGTAGTATAATCAGGGCCTTTTATTCCTATTTGTTCTCGATTGTTGTTGTTTTAGTGTTATTGTGTATGCTTTACAATGTCAGACAACATTCAAATGCAAATAATTCACCCTTCCCCTCTTCACACAAAAAAAGTGAGGACAGTGAGAAAAACAAAAATGCACCTTTCCCCACTTTAAGATAACTCAAGTCAGCTCCTGGGACGAGGATTCTCTTGGATCTGAGGGCTTTCTGAAGACCTCAGGCCTCTTCTTATATCTGTGCAAATACCACATCTTCTGAATTCTAGATTTTAAAATTGACATTGTTAATGTATTTTAATCCCTGGAATGGAAGAGATGGAGATTGTTCTTATCATAACATGCGTTGTGTTGTTTTTTAATCAGTATATACACAATTTTCTTTGGCATTTTCTATAGAAAATTTTTATTTTATATTTTATAAAAATGGACCACTACCAATGCTGGTAGAGAGTCTGTTTCCGGGCTAAACTAGTATAACACATGATTAAATCTATAAGGTAAAAAACCATCTGTGTATATAAACAAACAAACAAACAAAAAAAAAGAAACACCTACATTTAATGAAAATTCTAAATTTGTACTGTATTTTTAGTACTGTAATTATGAATTTGTTTAATGTTTCACTTGAATTTATCGGCTACAATGTGAGTCTATAGTCTATAGTATAGTGCATAGCGTCACTTAGCGCTAAAATTCCAAATAAAATTATTAAATTTGTAAAATAGATAAATAACTCATGGGTTGTGATCACAGAGAGTGGAAACTCCTGAAAAGAAGACCAAACGTCATCAGCACGTCCTTCCCCCCAAACAGCTCAGCAATTAGCATTTACTTGCATCTGAACAGACTCATTTACATAAATCAATGATCAGTAGCTCATGATACATTCATTTAAACAATTTACAGATGTACCCATTTTACATTGGAAACTTACAGGCCAGTTACTGAATGAAGTTACCTTGACAAAGAGCCATATAATAACCGTGGCAGCTGGCACACCTAAAATAAAATTAGCAGAATAATTTTTATAGTCTAAATAAAAATGTTTTTCTAAACTTGGTCTATTATTTTATACTTACACTGTTTCTTAATTTAATTTAAATGAGGTTTGGGCTCCGGGATGTTGAGCCGGCATCGTGATCCTCTTTAATTTCCTACATAGTCTAATCAGCACTCAACCGCACGCATAAAGTTTTCCAGAGCGCACAGGCAGAAGTAGACTAATGATTATGAATGTGTCCAGGTAAAACAGCAAGGAGATTGACTCTTTAATAATTTTAATAATTCAGTGATGAATTAGTGATTTCTTTGGGTTCGGCTGTAGTGATGAAGGTATTCATGTCGTCTTATCATCTCCACAGCAGTGGATGCGCACATATTCAAGTACGAATTATGTAAACTGGAATTTGTTTTTTGGCATTAGTTTATATAAAAGCAGACATTTTGCTTATATTATAGTATATATTTTTGACGTCTGTGAGGCAAGTATACACAGATTTTCGGTTATTTTTTGCCGCGCCCAAGTTCACAGAAACCAATACAGAATAGCGCACCCTGTTTGCTTTCATTATTTTACAAAATCAGAACATTTTGTCATTATTGTAAGTGCACTTAAATAAAAGTAGAGTCTTATGAAGGTTATGTATCTTATTTAGTTTTAGTATATAGTTTTTCCACATTAATTTGTCAGTAAAATGTAGCAGACCCATTTTTTCTGACACACACCTAGAGTCTGTTTTTAGGCTATGCTGGTATTACACATAATAAAATCTAAAGTGAAAGATACAACATCATAAAACGGCTACATTCATTTTAATTTTAAAAATTTATGGTAATTTTAGTACTGTGATTATGACTTCATTTAATGTTTCACTTGAATTTATCTACTACAACGTGAGTTGGGGCTCATTAATTCCTGAGAGAATTAAATAATTCTATAGTCTATAGTTATAGCACCACGTAGCTGTAAAGCCAGCAACAGCACACCGCTAATGCTGTCGCTGCATGGCACGGGGCGGTAAAACCATTATTCTGGGTGAGTACCATCTGTGTGTATAAACAGATCAGAACAAAACGTGGAACAGGAGAAGACTGACATACCTGTGCCACTGTGATGGTGCTTCCCACCCCCTGAAGGCAAAAAAAAATTTCTTTTACAGTATCTGATTCCTCAGTGGCCCTCCACAACCCCCTCCCCACAGAAAAACAAATATTGACATGTAAACATTTTCTGTCGAACATGCTTCAGGCTCACATTAGACTTCGTAAAATACCACCAATGTGGCTTCATGCTAAAACCAGTTTTTCTCTGTGGGGAAACAGTTGGGGGTGGGTCACAACTGCCTTCAGATATATGTTAGCTTTGTAATTTTTGGATGGGACAATCACATTCAATGTAACGTTTCATTCTGCCACCTATATCGCTTAATTCTTACAAAGAGCCACACATGCAAGAATGCACTAATATGGATACTGAAAGGCATAGCAGCTAACATGGGAATTTACAAACAGTGGTGGGATACTAAGTGCAGCTCAATCATTTGAGCAAAGAAAAATTTGGGGTACAGTTATAAACTCAAACTCTTAACCATGCCAACCTTCAAATAATCACAATTTTATTCGTGCTTCTAAAAATTTTGTGTTTTGTGTTCATCATTATGAGTAACTACTTAGTTAAATAGCACCATTTTTACATGTTTACTTATTAGGAACATTGCTTTAGATTTTGGAGCTTTGCTTAGCCATTCTGTCTCTGATACTTGGTAGATATTTGCTGTCTGTATGTTTAGGCCAGGAGGGACCTAAACGGAATAGTAGACCTCACCTGGGATACTGTAATGCTGCATTTTTTAGCCAGTTCTTCTTTAGCCTCTTCACTTGGGTAAGGGTTACTGAGGTGGGAGTAGAAGTATTCATTCAAGATCTCTGTGGCCTGTTTGCTGAAATTACGTCTTTTTCGTCTGAATTATGGTGAGGAAGAAGAGAAGAGAAAGTTGATTATTAAGAATAGCAAAAATGGGAGATAACAGCAGTGGATTCGACCAAGAGGATTGAAGCACAACAATAACTGACTACTTCAGAACAAAAAAACATTTTGAATTTGGAAGATTGAAAATTGAGGTGGGAAAGAGTGTCGGAGATTGTAGGCTACTTGAACTCAGACAGCCCAGCAACTAGTTACCAACTCCAAGGGTCAAATTAAAATGCTTAATTCAAAAACAGACCTGGCATCAAGAAAGCGAGACCTCAGGATCATGACAGCTTCACAGGTGCTTTGTTTGAGCTGCATCTGGATGGAACTGAACTTGCGATGGATGATGTTGACCATACGCTCAATCTCTTTGGGGGAGATGGGCCGTGTACGTGACTGCTCCCGCAACAGGTTCATCACATGGGTTGTGAATTCATTACATGCCTGGGGAAGGTCAAAGAAATTTTATTGTGATTTTTATGATTTGTTTATGAGTAGTTGTTTGTTAGTTCTTTTGGTTTGGAAATGAACCATTGGACTTTAAAATTTTACTTTATAACAGCTATTGTGAATTTTATTTAACTCTAATCCAGAGACCATTAAAAAGAGCAGGAACAATACAACAATGCAAGTTTGTAGATCATCACACCCATCTCTGCTTTTTTAATATCCATTTCCCTACTTAGTGTCCTGTGGGCGTGCAGGCAATCCCTCAAAGTGTCTAAAAGGTCTTTAAAACTCAAAAATCCTTAAAAAGAGGTTCTTATGTCATCTTCTTGAAAAAAAGAACATATTACTAATTGCTCTGTAAAGTCATCTAGCCCAATTAGTTCCAGTAAATGGAAATTGTAATACTACTACAGGTGTAGTTTTTTTTTGTTTTTCCTGACCTGTTGATACAACATTTTTTGTTAACAACATTACAGGACTTTTCTCACTCAAACAAATCTCAAAAGAAAAAAAGCCTATTTTTAAACGAATAAAAGCCTACTGCTGGCAACAACTACCAAATGGGGTCACATGCTTCCTCCAAGACATAAGAGGCCAGCCAACCAAAACTTTTTGATCTGCTTGCGAATGCACTGTTAGGGGAAGAATGAGAACGCCATCTGTGTGACTCGCAGACACCCATGATTGGCATCAGAGTAAGTATGTCATGTGTCCTTGTGTCCAATCTGATCCCAAGACTCAAAGACTCTCAGCTACAGATTCCTGGAGGAATGTGTGATCTCTGGGTGATAGGGTGAATTCTTTTCAGCTCTGCCAATTTGGGAGCATGTGTGTGATAACCATGGATTTGGATATATGCACCAATCTGCCAAAACTTTATAACCACTGACGGGTGAATTGAATAACATTAATTGAACACTCTTACAATGACAACTGGAAACAAGTGGAATATATTGATGCAAAAATGTAAGAATTTGATCAATTTTGACAAGAGCCAAATTGTGATGGCCAGAGGAACGGGTCAGAGCAACTCCAAAACTGCAGTTCTTGAATATTCTCAATTTGCAGTGGTCAAGGTCTATGAACCAACAAGACGGTCATGGCCAGCCAGAGCTCATTGATCTGGGGAGCAAGAGCTGGCCCTTGTAGTCTGATCCAAAAAGAAATATCCTATATCTATAGAGCAAATTGCTAAAAAAAAAAAAAAAAAGTTAATGCTGATTACAACAGAACACACACAGTGCACAGGTCAGGGTACACATGCTGACCTACGTGCACCTCCAAAAGTGCCTACACTTGGTACGTGATATCAGAACTGGACCACAAAGCAATGGAAGAAGGTGGCCTGGTCTGATGATTCACATTTCATGTGGGTGGCCATGTGCATACTGTATGTGTCACTTTCATAGGGAAAAGATGGCACCAGGATGCACTATGCAAAGAGGACAAATCTACTGGGAAACCTTGGGTCATGCCATTCATTGGGGGTTACTTTATGTGACACCTACCTAAAATTGTTGTATTACTAACCAATGAGGGGTTAATTATCTGAATCTCAAACATCACTGAATGGCTTTAGGTGCAGTCCAAGTTTATACTGGTAACAGTCACCACAGGTTGGCCAGTAAGAACAAGAGGATGTCCATTTCCATCAAATCAACCAATATTTATTCACATACATTATTCACATGGATATTCAGATCTTAATAATGTGTGCGTTAGCCATAATTATGAGCTAGCATTATATTATTTTAATACTACTACTACTACTACTACTACTATAATAATAATAATAATAATAATAATAATAATAATAAATAACATATTAAATATAGCCCTAACTAATGTGATAACATGAAAATTAAATATAAAAATTAAGATCAGATGTCAGGAATCATCTTCATTAAATGTTCCTTTAAGAATGGTCAAATTAAGGTGCTGCAATATAACAAGATTGTAAACATTCAGAAATACATTACTGCATAACCCAAAATGATTACAGTTACAAAATGATAAATAGTTTAAAGGCACTGCGATCTAGCTGAATACTTATTCTGTGTGGCTACCAGTGTTGGATGTAACGTGTTACAAAGTAATGCGTTAGAGTACTCGTATTACTTTTTGATGTAACAAGTAATCTAACGCGTTAGGTCTGCCATTCAAGTACTCAGTTACTTAGTTACTTTTAAAAAAATGTAATCTGTTATTCAGACAATTTATGTAATCCGTGAGCCAGACAGCAGTCATTCCCAACCCATTAGTGTGTGTGTGTGTGTGTGTGTGTGTGTGTGTGCGTGCGTGCGTGCGTGCGTGAGAAAGTCGTCCTACAAGCCCCGTCCACGATAAGCTGCCCCACTCTGTTATACTCCTATCTCACCTATGCGGTTTAACTATGAGAGGACCAACGTACGAAAAGATGGAAACCTAAGCGCCAAAACTCACGGTGAATCATGATGAACCTTTCTTACGGCCACCGCACGAAACCACATAGATGAAATAGGGGTATTAGTACTTATACTTATAGGCCAAATTTCGCTGAGTGATGATGGTATAATAATTATAAAGGTCTTGACTAAAACAACATGCATGAGGAAGCACAAAGAAGTTTTCATTTTCTGTAATGGAAAAGTACTCTAACTAGTTACTTTTATCAGAAAGTAACCCAGTAATGCAATTAATTACTTTTTGAAGACAGTAATTTTGTAATGTAATCAGTTACTTTAAAAAGTAACGTCCCCCAACACTGGTGGCTACACATTTAAACAACTATAAATCAACAACCTTGAACAATATTACAACATTATCTAACATGCCTGCAATAAAGAGTTTCCCAAACTGCAGCATGCTGTGAAACTAATGCTATTGTTACTTTAACTACCTCTTTGACTAGCATCAAAGATAAATATGGTGTTTGGTGAATGGAGAATTCTCATTTGCTGTGGAAGGTGAGTGAAGGTTAGGGAGTAGACAAACAGTCCTGTTTCATTATTTGGCATGTATATGGGCCTCAATATTCATTGATATTTCTGTACACTCTAATATAATCCATGACTTAAAGAAACAGGTGATTTGACATGACACTGTTAAATTAATGCCCAAGTATGTTCCTTCATGCAAACAGTGTTGTCTGAGGCAATGTCATTTTTCACCCTGCTTCACAGGAAAAATTGTTCAAGACTGGTTTGAGGTATTCACTTAGCCTCCAAATTCCCTAGATACAATCAAGCATCTGGGGTATGAAGTCTGATCCAAGGTGGCCCCACTTTGCAACTTACTTTGCAACTTGATCTGCTATTGAAAGTTGGAGCCAGATATCGCAGAATACCTTCAGAGGTTTGGTGGAGTTCATGCATCAACAGGTCAGAGGTGTTTTGGCAGCAAACAGGGACCTACTCAATCTTAGGAGGGTAGTCATAATGGTATGGCTGATCTGTATATGATAATTGCATCATTGTATAAAGCTCAAGTATAGAAGGCAGCCCTATATCAACAATCGCACAGCCTCTGCATACTTTAAGAGTCAGGTCAATTTTAATGAGGGAAAGTCTAGACAGCTAGTCTAGACTACTGTGAGGCAGTCTGTACAGTTTAGGCCTTCAATCCATCCACACATCCATTTAGGCTGACCTGATTAGTGATGGTTGGCAGCAATGACCTCTGACATCATGCCAGTAGTTAACGTCGTAGGGGACATTACTTTGCTGAGGACCCCAACTTCTGGCATAGCCCTTGAAATTAATGTAGATTGTAAGCAGCTATAGGTTTTATTCTTTGAGACATGTAACAGTACCAGAAGGCACCCAGGTTGTCTGCCAACATTTGTCAGATACCATGGGCCAATAGTATGACATTTCTGCCTACAAGAGCCATATTCTCTACCATACCAGTGATTATATACCGTGTACTCTGAATGTATTGAAATGGCAAGGCCAAGCAGAAAACACTTCGGTTTTAAATTCACAAAAATTCACAAGAACAATTTCTTCTTCAAAAGAATTTCAGTTTTCATTTCCTGATATTTAAATATGCTAAATAACTTGGCACCTTTGATGGCAGAGCACCCAATGTTTAGGTGAACAAAATTATTGGAACAGCTAGCTGAAAGTAGTTTTAAATTAATTAATATGACAACATCAATCCCAAATGTATTCACTGTAGAGCCAAATAAATAAATAAACAAACCATATGGATGGGCTCCTTTCTATACCGTATATGTTCATTCATAGATAATAGCTTAAAGGCATAGGGAATATTTTATCAAAGTCTTCAATCTTGGCAATATATGTGTTGTATAACCCGAAAACCTGTTTGGTAGTTAATTCAGAATTTACATTTATGACATTTTGGTTTAACACCCTTATACACAGTGACTTACTCATTATACATCCTGTGCAATTAAGGGCTAAAGGCCTTGCTCAAGGGCCCAACAGTGAAAGCTTTGGCGGTGCTGGGGTTTTTGACCTTTAGATCAGTAGTACAATGTCTTAAACACTGAGCTTCCCTAAGGTCCCCTACTCCATGACACATTCAATGTGCAAAACATTTTAGTTCTTTGTGCTTTGTGTGTAATCTGCTGCATTGACCCTGACCTGTTCATATTTCTCCAGCTCTGTATGGTAGATTTGTCTGATCTGTGAGAGTTTGGCCCTATAGTCTGAGTGTTCAATGGAGTTGTCAGTAGGACTTCCTGATGCTGTTGCAGCCGCTACCACAGTGGCTGATCCACCGCCTTTTTCCGGGCCAGCAACACCCTCTGCCAGCAGCATGTTGTCCAGACGCATGAGCTGAGGATCAGGAGGGTCCTCTTCCTGGGCTCCTCGAATACTCAGACCTGGAGAGACACAACCAACCTAATGAATTAACTAGTGCATCTTCTAGAACAAGAGATTTAAAGCTGACCTCATTAGGTTATTTTATACAGCAACCTTTAAGTATGATACACTATGTCCAAAATAAAGTTGATGATGGATTTAAGTAAGCAAATGATTTATATTTTAGAATGGTTAGATTTTAATTGGAACCTTTCTACAGTTATTAATGTGTTTCCGCTGGTAATAATTATTTTAACTATAAATGGTGCAGTGAGTAGCTTTTTATTTCTTAACCATGTCAGATATAACATATCCTCTTTTTGTGGAAAAAATTTTATGGTGTTTCAAAAGCTTCATATTATTGGACTACCTCAAGCAAAGAAATGACATGATAAGAGTACTCTTTGTGAAGTAGAAATAGCTGCTATCTTTAACTAAGAAAACGAGCAATTCCACACACATGGTGCAAGAAGAACTCAGATTGAAACTAAATAGCTGTGTAGGGAAACCACTTTAATAGTTAGGCTAATTAAAAAAAAAGGCTTCAGTTTGTGGGGATCAAGAAAGATCATAAACATTTAAACTAATGGAAAAAGGCCCTGTGGTCTAATGAGTCCAGATTTATGCTATTCCAGAGCAACTGGTGCTTCAGGATAAGAAGGAAGCCAATCATGCATAGTGCCTACTGTACAAACCTCTGGGGCAGTCTTAGTCTATCGGCTCAGGGAAGGAATTTAGCTGACAACCTGAATCTATTGGATGACTGGGTTATCCTATCAATACATTCTTTAATCCCTAACAGTACAGTATATTGCAACAGTGCAAAAATTTATCGAGCTTAAACTGTAAGAGTGGTTCTACAGGCATGAGGAATGCTTCTCACACTTGAATCGGCCACCAGGAGGTCTTAAACCTAACTCTATTCAAAGTCTTTGAGATGTGGTGGACAGAGCCTTTTATGGTGTTCGACTCACCCATCAACAATAAAAAATCTAGACCAACAAATAAATGCAACTCTGGATGGAAATAAAGGTAACACTGCACAGATACAGCTTGTAATCTAAACTAAATGGGGTCCAATAAAATATTATTGGTTAAAACATAAAACATTTGAACAAAGCATTCTCTATGTACTTATGCTTTCAAAAGACAATTTATGCAAACCATGCTTTAATTAACAAGATCATTAATTTACAGTCGTGAGCTGAGTAATGTAAGATCATTAATTTACAGTCGTGAGCTGAATGGCAGACGATAGTAAATGCAAATTTGTGCAGTGAAGATGTTCTAGAGTTCTTGGATTGAAAATCCTGTTTATACACCATTGTGTATGAGCAGACACATAGACCTAAATGCAAACTTCAGACCTGCTGTTATACCCTAATAAGAGCAAAGAGTGCCTCATGTGAGAGTAATAATTTATTACAATAGAGGCAGTGTAACCATCAAATGGAATATGACAATGATGCTGTTGTAAAAATGCTGGATATTATACTTGTAAAATGTAGTAATCTCTGAGCCATAGAAATGTCTTTGAAAATACAAGAAGCAGCTTTTTCTGAGGGAGGGCTAAAAGAGCCTCTAGGTGTGAACTTTTCACTGTTTTCCCTCTACTTCACAGGGCTGCCTTTTCATATTTATTTACCACAACACGGATACTATTTGCCCCAGAATGGCAGCAACACACAACAACTGGCACACACCCAACAGCAAAGTGGCACAATCCCTCACCAAGACTTTAGCAAACTGTGTGTGCAAATCTGTGTGTATGCAGACTGCTTGACTCTTAAATACTTGGTGAATTAGATCGTCAGAGTCTTCTGCTCTGTACATAAGCTAATTTGGGATTGACATGAAGGAGAAGGATAGCTTATTATGTTTGCTTGATATCCTTCATGAGCCTGGAAATGCAAACCACAATTTAAATGAAGTTGGGATGTTGTGTAAAATGTAAATAAAAACTGAATATAATGATCTACAAATCCTTGTTGACCCTTATTCAATTAAAAACAAAGACAAGATATGCATGTTCTTATAAACGTGATTGTCTCTTGCAAATATTCACCCATTTTGAGACTTGCAACATCTTCCAAAAGAGCTAGGACAGGGGTATTTTCATTACATCACTATTCATTACATTCATGTTACAGATCACCTTTTGTTTTAACAACACTCAGGAAGCATTTGGAAACTGAGCTTGATATACGACTTCTGCTCAAAAGTCATCGTATTTTACGCTTCATAATGCACCACAATTTTTTAACGAGAGACAGGTCTGAACTGCAGACAGGCCATTCCAGTAGCCGCACCTCCTTACTACGAAGCCATGCTGTTGTAATAAGTGCAGAGACATGTGGCTTGGCATTGTCTTAAAAGCAGGGTCGTCCTTGAAAAAAATGTTGCTTGGACGGCAACATATTTTGCTCCAAAAACTGCATGTACCTTTCAGGATCAATGGTGTCTTCACAGATGTGCAAGTTACACATGCCAGTCCATCTCAGATAAGCTCGGGCAATGGTTTTGCAAAGTGTTCCTGAGCCCACGTGGTAATATCCTTTACACAACATCTGTTTTTAATGCAGTGCCGCCTAAAGGATAGAAGGTCACAGCCATTGAGTGTTGGTTTTCGGCCTTGCCGTTACGTGCATAGATTTCACCGGATTCTCCCAATCTTTGGATGAAATTATGGACTGGGGATGAGGAATACCTACATTTTTTGCAATTATATGTTGAGGGACTTTGTTCCTAAACTGTTGGACTATTTGCTCACGCAGTTGTTCCCAAAGTGGGGAACTCGCCATCTTTGCTTGCAAATGACTGAGCCTTTCGGGGATCCTACTTTTATATCCAATTGTGACACTCACCTGTTTCCAATTAACTTGCTCACCTGTGGAATGTTACAAATAGGTGTTTTTGGAGCATTCCCCTACTTTTCCACTGTTTTGCTGCACCTGTCCCAGCTCTTTTGGAACGTGTGGCAGGCATCAAAATCAATTAATATTTGCAAGAAACAATCAGGTTTATTAGTTTGAACATTGCATATCTTGTCTTTGTGGTGTTTATATTAATATTAAATATAAAGGTGTTCAAAGATGTTGGCTACTCTGTTACCATAACGTATAATAATAGTAGAAACTATGCACGGTAAATATAAATGGTCTGCATGCACTTTGAGTAAGACCTTGGTTTTAGGATTCACATTTAAAAATGGAAATTGGGCAAAACCTCATTTGCAGATTTTCCTCAATGAAAATCAAGTGGAGGTCAATTACAAAGGCCCTTTTGGTGATGAGCTGTCTTGTTTTGCACCAAACATACAATTTAAAAAAATGGTTTGGGGTCATTTATGTGTCAAGTGTATATACATAGATTCTCCAACCAAATTCAAATCTCAACTTAAGACCCACGATGAGACATATCCATGCACACACACACACAAAAAAAATTGTCTGTATGTATGTGTGTCTGTATATCTATGTATATGTCTGTCCAGCTGAATTTGTCACAGCATCACACAAAACTGACTGGACAGATTTTAATGAAACTTTATTAGTCCTTCCTTAAGCCTGTAGTTAAATCTGCACCATAAATGATTCAAAATGTTGTGTAGAAGGGATGTTATGAGCAATTATGTGCCAAATCTCATCACAGCAGGCAGCAATTTTTTGAAATGTATATCACTTTATATACAGCTTTTTACCTTGAGCGCATGCTATACGCGTCACTCAGCAGAGCCAATCAACACGATAGTTTACCATACATACACGGAGTATGTAGAACACACAGAAACAACCATAATGCACCTACAAGGCGCTCAAATTCTCACGAAACAGAAATGAAAGCATGACACAGCTTTGATTATTTAAAAAAAGGCAAGTACACTATGAAAACTGAACCTTCAAAGATGTATAGACAGATCCGTATTTTACACACACACACACACACACACACACACACACACACACACACACAGTATGAACACACACCCATACACACACACTAAATGTTATAAATTGTCATGTTGTGAACTAGTGACAGGCATGTAACCAAACTTTTTTTTTTTCAAAGTACAGAGTAACAACGGCGCGAGTGAGATATCGGAGCTTAAGGCTCCACAGTGTGGCATGAGGCCAGAGCAGTGCATGCGCTTCAGAAACTTCAAAGGCGGAACGGTGCGACAAGATCCAGAAACTTCAAAGGCAAGTAAAGGAAGCACTGTCATCTGATCACCCCATGAGCAAGATCCTGGCCCGCGGCAAGCATTCAAGCACAAGCGGCGCCTAATACGTGCTGCCATGGCACCCTCATCTACGCCATGCACGAGCTAACAAAAAAACAAACGCAGACGATGAAAAGGCACTGGGTTTACCATCAAAGTCGTCGTAAACCCTTAAGCCGTCCGGATGTTGGAAGTCACAAGGGCTCACGCTGAAGCTGCGGCCATGTACTGTTATGCATGTTACACTGTTATGCACCAGTCAGGGCTGCTATGCACGATACATTGTTCGCGTACTAGCTTGTGCATGCACCGCTGCTCTTTTTCTTGTCTCAGCCCTTTCATCAGAGCCAAGTTTCATCATCTGCCTGAGCTCGCCATCCAAAAACGAGAGGACAAGTACCCCCTGGCCACCTCCTCAAGCTTTATTTCTCGGACCAATGAGCCGCTGTGAGCACTGACAACTCATCTAATTGCCAATCGACGTGCTACTGTCAATCTACGTGCTACAGCTCACAGCACCAGGGCGGTCAGAAAAGAGGGTGATGCCATGCACCCTGGGAACTTCACAAACGGCAGACTATAATGCTGCCATTTTGGTGCCATAAGGATGACATAATGCGAAGACCTGCATGAGCCAAAGCAGCATAAAGTGCACATGTCCAGTGTCTGCCGGTGACTGAGCAGTGAGAAAGGCTGGTGTGATCACAATCAAAGGACTGGCAGGAGCCACTTCCCATGTCAATGCACTCTGCCTCTCTGTCATGGCTCACGCTCGCCAGCCAAGTGCCCCTCTGCCTGCTGGGCACTGCCTGGACCTACACATGCAGCCCTAACTTCTTTCCTTCCCCTCTCTTCCTTCCTCCCTCCTCAGTTCTCTTCCCTTTTTCCCATTACAGTGGAACCTTAGATTACGAGCATAATTCGTTCCGGAAGCGGGCTCGTATTCCAAAATACTCGTAAACCAAATTTTATTTTGCCATAAGAAATAATGAAAACTCAAATTATTCGTTCTACAGCCCAAAACAATAAATACATAAAAATAATTAATACAACAGTATTAATACAAAGTAAAAATGAAACAAACTAACCTGCACTTAACATAAAAAAGTAAAAATAAATGCAGACAGTTAAGTGTTTCCTTTTGTGCACCGAGGCGCCTTGTATTTGTATGCGTGTGTGTTTGGAATTAGCCCCTCGCCTCGTCTTAAACAGTAAAACTCCTCCTCCCTCCCCACACCTCGCATTTTTAAGTTTCACAACTAACATACACAATGCAAACACTGTTTTAACGGGGGGAAAAAAGAAATCTTTCTAATGATACTCACGTGAGCATACTAACGGAATCACTGCTATAAATTAAAAAATAACAAATGAACCAGCACCTTACTTTTGAAAAGAATCGCGACAGAGCTGAGTTTTCTGTGTAAGTAAAGCACTGGGGAGATCTGTGTGTGTGTGTGTATGTGTGTGTCTGTGTCGGTGTCAAATTACGCACACACACACAAAGTAAACCACGTTACTCGCAATCAGAGGTTCCAATGTATTCTTAATAAAACTATCCTTTTCCCGTACAACCTTGCCTCATGTCTGCGTGTCTGTGGTATCACCTGAGTCAAAGATCTTACACTGGTGGTGGCATTGGAGGCACCCAGCACAGATCTGGGGTCAAGTCCTTAATGAAGCTGAGGTCTCACTCCCTCCCTATATGCAGTGCCAGTGGCAGCAGTGAGTTCAGACCTGAAAGAGGAGTTATATCACATTGTGAACTAGTGACGGGCATGTGCCCAAACTTTTTTGCTCCTGCCTCACTCCAAAGGCTTCCTATAGAGGCGGCATACCCTTTGACAGGTGTGTGAAGGATCGGGGTTGCCCGCTTCAGCATGGCTTGAGGTTAATGAATGGATGGATCTCATGCTCACTACAGCATACCTGCTAAATGATCTGTGATCACTAGAATATCATTTGTTTTCCTCCAATCAGGTTCGAGCGAACTGTCTGTGCATACTAGCTCTAGGTGTCTGCTTGTCTGGCTCTTAATGCTATTTCCTTGGTCTTGCTTTCTTCTACACAACACTGAAATCAATCTGTTTTATTCTCTCAGGCTACATCTACAGGCTCTACTTTCCCATCTGGTTTCTTCCTAGACTTAAGGGATTTAATAACTTTTCTGAATATTGGGTCAGCTCATTCGGGGAAGTACTCGAAGACCATGGGCGTCCTCTTGCTGGAACTCTTGGGGTAACACACTAACACTGCAAAGACAAAAACATGACAGATCAAAATCATCACAGCTCTAATATTCTTGTCTTTCATGGAGAGCCTTCACCGCTGCTGGCAAAATTGTCAGGTCGCATCGAGCTTCACAGATATCAAAAGGAATTTAAGCGGGTTGCTATCCATCATAGGGAACTCTCCTCCATACAAATAGTCACTGAACTTGCCCATCACTACACACTTCAGTGCGAGGAACTCCAACTTGTGCGTGGGATTCCTAATTTCACTCTTGGTTAATCCCCTGCCTGTGTCCCTCCGGGCTTTTTCTTCCTCGTCTCGGTTTTCTGCAAAGGGGGATATCCAATAGTAAGCTCATTAGGCAGTCTTGTAATCTTAGAGAATTTTTGCACAAACCTCCTGTAATATCCAGCGAACCTGGAAAGAAAGAATTTGAACTCGTTAAGGTTTCTGGCTTTCGGCCAGGGTCTGTCTTGACTCCATCTTGAGACACTATATGGCCTAGATATCGGACCAACGTTTGAAAGAACTTGCACTTTTTAGGGGAAAGCTTCAGGTTCCCTAAATCTAAGTTCTTCAGAACTTGTAGGAGTCTGGCCTCATGTTCTTAGAGGAAGGTCTTAGAGGAAATTACAAGATCGTCAATGAAGACCAGTACTTCTCTCATATTAAGATCTCCCATGCACTGCTTTATTAGCCATTTAAACGCGTCGGCGCATTGGTGACCCCTTGGTGGCATTCCTAAAAATTCCTGGTGGTTGAATTCCTAAAAAACTAAGGGACACACAAATTCTGTTTTGTTTCTCTGCCGCCTCGATCTCAATCTGGTAAAATCCTGATTTTAATTCGAAGACTGAAAACCACTTCAAACCAGTTAGAACTAAGACTTGTCTTGCAAAGTCTTACGCCTTTGCACATAGGAGCACTTTCTTTCTTCAATGACATGCTGGACAGCATGCACTTCAGCCAGCACTGTTCTCTGAGGGCTCATAAAATCAGTCTGTGGGTCATTACTGATTACTGACAGTAATGAATGCAGACAACTAGCAACTAATAATACGTCAGGCAAGGAAAATGAAGCTGATGACTATCACACGGCCCAATAACATTGACAAACCCTATGAGAACTACTATACTTACGGCCGTTATTCACTTCAGACATGCCTCTCGTTACCTTTGCTTGGCCCAGAACACTCGAACCTGCTCCTCCTCGTCTTGGTTCTAGGCTACTAGTGACAAGACTGAACTCTGGGTATTGTTTCTTGTTCATGATCAGCATAGAAGACCTCAATAGACCAATGTCTATACAATTTGTGTCAGGTCTGGAACTATTAAGGCAAGTGTCTTCAAATTCAACTTTCAGATTCGTTTCCTAAGAACTCCTGAGGAAACCTCAGGGATAACTCCACATATCCCAAGTTGGGAACAGCCTGTCCATTGGCGCCTTCAACTTCCAACAGGTGGTTCAATGGCTGCATGGGCCATTGCAACAAGTGACTCTTGTGGAAAGACAGGGAAATAATAGTTACCTGAGATCCTGTGTTCAGCAGACAGTTCACATTTTTTCCCTTCAACTTTGAAAAATGCAGTGCATTTAATTCCTACCAGTCCAGCTGGAGTTTTTGATATCAACGTGTTTGTGAAAGACTGGTTGGTCAATGCTTAGGGCATAGTCTCTTTCTCTACTCTTTCTCTATTTTTTTCCCTACACAAAAAATACAGGGATAAGCAGACTGTTGGTGTGCTGCCATTCGAGTGGGGTTGCTCTTACCCAGATGCCTCCTCATTCTCTCCTCCTTTGATGTTTGCTTTTCTTCATTTGTTTGGATAAATATTGCTAATTCAGAGAAAGAAGATAGATCTACTTTTCTCTTTTTGAGCTGCAAATCAACTATTAGTGCATTGTCGCAGCAGCCACGGCAGAACTGCTTATATGAACAGTCTCGTTTATTCTCTGCAACTCCATCCGTCTGATTGTAGCACTCAGGACTACAAGGCTATCTAGAATCTTGCATGTCTTGCATGAGGAAGAGATGAATCACTCAACAAATAGTCAACACTTCCCCTCCAAGTGTCGAAATCAGGCTCATTCGTTGGGCAGTGGCTCCTTCCAGCAAAAGCTTTTAAGTGGAATAGGGCACTGTGTGGTGAGGCAGAGTCGCTCGTTCTCACAATGTGTTCCATTATGTGTTCTATATCCAGCAGATATAGGAAGCTTCACAGATATTGTCTCATCGGAGCTAACAACAGTGTCATGTTACAGTGAGGTGACGCTACATCTAAAGTTGCTTTGACTGGGTTTTCCGATTCTGTTCTCAGGACAGTGGGTGAATCACACCTTTCTAACCGTTGGGTAGTGTTGGTTCTGTGTGTCAGGGTTTTTGACTCTATGGGGCAGTGCTGTAGCCCTGTCTACATTTAGGATTTTCTAGAGATTTCACTACACCCACTTTTATCAATTCTCATTGGAGAACATCATGTAAGGATTCTTTATTACCGCTTGCTATTGCTTGTAGTTTCTTAAGGCACTCAGCAGTGGCGCTACTGGAGGTGGGGGTATAAACCATACCCAAGGCACATACACGGAACACAGTCTCAGAAGGGATTTTCAATATGGGCCAATTGTCACAGAAGATAGGAGTGGCTACTTGAGGGAGGGTACAATTCTGCTGGCAAGTGAATGATCAACAGAGTGGATTATGATTTATATAGAAAAGTATAAAGATAAAGTCTCTCTAAGTTTTGTGAAATGTAATCACAACCAATTAATTGACAGGAGTCAAAAGAGCTGAACAATAATCACAAAAAAAGCTTTCACAAAATAGTGAACACTTCACACAATGTGACAAAGAAAGTTTCTCAGAAAACAATGTCTCTTTTACCTTGACCAAAATTCAATTCACCACAATAAGCCTCTAAACAAAATATTACATTCAATTACTCAAACATGCAAAAGGAATCATGGGTAGACATTCAATTTGACCCAAAATACAGGACATGTATACAAATATAAATTTCTTAAAATAAACTCTTTCATTTCAAAACTGAATAGTATTATTGAACAGTATAGTCTGAAGATGTAATGAACAATAAATTAGTTAATTTGAACAAATTTTGTGAATCTAATGATTCAGTTCAAAGAGTTGGGCACTCAATCAGTAAAAAGAAAAAGAAAAAAGTATAGTCTCTCGATTTCGGAAGCAAAAATGAAAAGAAAAAAAAGGTTAGAAGAATCAAAAAGGAGTCTTTTGACTACAATAAACAAGAAAATTGGAATTCTCCTAGCAGATGGTGATTTCAAAGCACATGTCAGGGATAACCCCTAGAGGGCGCCAAAGCGCCCTAAGACATTTTTGTGTAGTTCTTTTAATGTTCATTTACTTACTTCATTTCCCAGTTCTCAACTCGGTAAGGTCACGTGGGCGCGCACCTGTTCCGAGTTGATCATTAATTTCATTATAAAAGGTGTGTTTAAGTTCTAGTTTTTGTCTTGCATTTGTTACAATAAGTTTAAGGAGTATGTCTCGTCGTTATTCATGTTTTGGTTTCGTTTTATTTAAAGTATATCTGTTTCTGTTTATTTCCATGTTTTTATGTTTATAATCAATAAACATCGTTTCCCTGAACCACATGGATCCTCTGCGTTTATGCCTCACACCCAGAAACGTGACAGAATGCAAGACCTAACAAGAGGCATAGCAGAGGAGCCCTTCCCCCGGGAGATTCTTTTGGGGGGGGCAACGATGTTGGAAGCTTGGGAAACCGACGCGGAGAGCAGGAGGAGAACCAAGCGGCGTAGTAGAAGGCGGAGAAGGAAACCGAACAGTAAAGCAGCAGGAGGAGCTGAGACGGCAGCAAGACTGGGATGGCTGCCGGCTGGCGATACGGCGCACGCCGTTCAGAGGTGGAGCAGCTCGGGGTGACATGAGTCCCCGCACCGGCCGGAGTGCAGAGACCAGGCGGTCCAAACGCGGCGGTGACCAGGGTGAAAGGCACCCCAAAGCGTGCGGCTACAAGGAACGGCGTGTGGGCGGTATGCACAGCCGGGAGCAGCCTCCCAGCTGGACTGGAGCAGCGTTGGGCGGAGCGCCGAAGAGAATGAAGGGCGCATCCGTAACCTGCAGGAGCAGGTAGCTGACCTCCAGGATATGCTGATGCAGCTGCGCCTCGAGGAGGTCCAGACCTGCCAGCTCCTTTCCCGCCGTTACAGCGACGACGAAGACGGTGAGCTCTACTACAAGGCTTTCAAGGATGACAGCGGCGGCAGCTCGCTGTCGACGAAGCAGCTACGTGGCAGAATATAGAGCTCGCTGTCGTCGCCGCCGATGTGCGGCGGAAAGAGGAGCTCGTCTTCATCGTCGCCGCTGCTGAGCTCGCTTTCGTCGTCGACACTATATAACAAATAGTAGAGCTCGCCGCTGTCATCCTTGAAAGCCTTGTAGTAGAGCTCACCGTCTTCGTCGTCGCTGTACGGCGGGAAAGGAGCTGGCAGGTCTGGACCTTCCTCGAGGCGCAGCTGCATCAGCATATCCTGGAGGTCAGCTACCTGCTCCTGCAGGTTACGGATGCGCCCTTCATTCTCTTCGGCGCTCCGCCCAACGCTGCTCCAGTCCAGCTGGGAGGCTGCTCCCGGCTGTGCATACCGCCCACACGCCGTTCCTTGTAGCCGCACGCTTTGGGGTGTCCTTTCACCCTGGTCACCGCCGCGTTTGGACCGCCTGGTCTCTGCACTCCGGCCGGTGCGGGGACTCATGTCACCCCGAGCTGCTCCACCTCTGAACGGCGTGCGCCGTATCGCCAGCCGGCAGCCATCCCAGTCTTGCTGCCGTCTCAGCTCCTCCTGCTGCTTTACTGTTCGGTTTCCTTCTCCGCCTTCTACTACGCCGCTTGGTTCTCCTCCTGCTCTCCGCGTCGGTTTCCCAAGCTTCCAACATCGTTGCCCCCCCCAAAAGAATCTCCCGGGGGAAGGGCTCCTCTGCTATGCCTCTTGTTAGGTCTTGCATTCTGTCACGTTTCTGGGTGTGAGGCATAAACGCAGAGGATCCATGTGGTTCAGGGAAACGATGTTTATTGATTATAAACATAAAAACATGGAAATAAACAGAAACAGATATACTTTAAATAAAACGAAACCAAAACATGAATAACGACGAGACATACTCCTTAAACTTATTGTAACAAATGCAAGACAAAAACTAGAACTTAAACACACCTTTTATAATGAAATTAATGATCAACTCGGAACAGGTGCGCGCCCACGTGACCTTACCGAGTTGAGAACTGGGAAATGAAGTAAGTAAATGAACATTAAAAGAACTACACAAAAATGTCTTAGGGCGCTTTGGCGCCCTCTAGGGGTTATCCCTGACATGTGCTTTGAAATCACCATCTGCTAGGAGAATTCCAATTTTCTTGTTTATTGTAGTCAAAAGACTCCTTTTTGATTCTTCTAACCTTTTTTTTCTTTTCATTTTTGCTTCCGAAATCGAGAGACTATACTTTTTTCTTTTTCTTTTTACTGATTGAGTGCCCAACTCTTTGAACTGAATCATTAGATTCACAAAATTTGTTCAAATTAACTAATTTATTGTTCATTACATCTTCAGACTATACTGTTCAATAATACTATTCAGTTTTGAAATGAAAGAGTTTATTTTAAGAAATTTATATTTGTATACATGTCCTGTATTTTGGGTCAAATTGAATGTCTACCCATGATTCCTTTTGCATGTTTGAGTAATTGAATGTAATATTTTGTTTAGAGGCTTATTGTGGTGAATTGAATTTTGGTCAAGGTAAAAGAGACATTGTTTTCTGAGAAACTTTCTTTGTCACATTGTGTGAAGTGTTCACTATTTTGTGAAAGCTTTTTTTGTGATTATTGTTCAGCTCTTTTGACTCCTGTCAATTAATTGGTTGTGATTACATTTCACAAAACTTAGAGAGACTTTATCTTTATACTTTTCTATATAAATCATAATCCACTCTGTTGATCATTCACTTGCCAGCAGAATTGTACCCTCCCTCAAGTAGCCACTCCTATCTTCTGTGACAATTGGCCCATATTGAAAATCCCTTCTGAGACTGTGTTCCGTGTATGTGCCTTGGGTATGGTTTATACCCCCACCTCCAGTAGCGCCACTGCTGAGTGCCTTAAGAAACTACAAGCAATAGCAAGCGGTAATAAAGAATCCTTACATGATGTTCTCCAATGAGAATTGATAAAAGTGGGTGTAGTGAAATCTCTAGAAAATCCTAAATGTAGACAGGGCTACAGCACTGCCCCATAGAGTCAAAAACCCTGACACACAGAACCAACACTACCCAACGGTTAGAAAGGTGTGATTCACCCACTGTCCTGAGAACAGAATCGGAAAACCCAGTCAAAGCAACTTTAGATGTAGCGTCACCTCACTGTAACATGACACTGTTGTTAGCTCCGATGAGACAATATCTGTGAAGCTTCCTATATCTGCTGGATATAGAACACATAATGGAACACATTGTGAGAACGAGCGACTCTGCCTCACCACACAGTGCCCTATTCCACTTAAAAGCTTTTGCTGGAAGGAGCCACTGCCCAACGAATGAGCCTGATTTCGACACTTGGAGGGGAAGTGTTGACTATTTGTTGAGTGATTCATCTCTTCCTCATGCAAGACATGCAAGATTCTAGATAGCCTTGTAGTCCTGAGTGCTACAATCAGACGGATGGAGTTGCAGAGAATAAACGAGACTGTTCATATAAGCAGTTCTGCCGTGGCTGCTGCGACAATGCACTAATAGTTGATTTGCAGCTCAAAAAGAGAAAAGTAGATCTATCTTCTTTCTCTGAATTAGCAATATTTATCCAAACAAATGAAGAAAAGCAAACATCAAAGGAGGAGAGAATGAGGAGGCATCTGGGTAAGAGCAACCCCACTCGAATGGCAGCACACCAACAGTCTGCTTATCCCTGTATTTTTTGTGTAGGGAAAAAAATAGAGAAAGAGTAGAGAAAGAGACTATGCCCTAAGCATTGACCAACCAGTCTTTCACAAACACGTTGATATCAAAAACTCCAGCTGGACTGGTAGGAATTAAATGCACTGCATTTTTCAAAGTTGAAGGGAAAAAATGTGAACTGTCTGCTGAACACAGGATCTCAGGTAACTATTATTTCCCTGTCTTTCCACAAGAGTCACTTGTTGCAATGGCCCATGCAGCCATTGAACCACCTGTTGGAAGTTGAAGGCGCCAATGGACAGGCTGTTCCCAACTTGGGATATGTGGAGTTATCCCTGAGGTTTCCTCAGGAGTTCTTAGGAAACGAATCTGAAAGTTGAATTTGAAGACACTTGCCTTAATAGTTCCAGACCTGACACAAATTGTATAGACATTGGTCTATTGAGGTCTTCTATGCTGATCATGAACAAGAAACAATACCCAGAGTTCAGTCTTGTCACTAGTAGCCTAGAACCAAGACGAGGAGGAGCAGGTTCGAGTGTTCTGGGCCAAGCAAAGGTAACGAGAGGCATGTCTGAAGTGAATAACGGCCGTAAGTATAGTAGTTCTCATAGGGTTTGTCAATGTTATTGGGCCGTGTGATAGTCATCAGCTTCATTTTCCTTGCCTGACGTATTATTAGTTGCTAGTTGTCTGCATTCATTACTGTCAGTAATCAGTAATGACCCACAGACTGATTTTATGAGCCCTCAGAGAACAGTGCTGGCTGAAGTGCATGCTGTCCAGCATGTCATTGAAGAAAGAAAGTGCTCCTATGTGCAAAGGCGTAAGACTTTGCAAGACAAGTCTTAGTTCTAACTGGTTTGAAGTGGTTTTCAGTCTTCGAATTAAAATCAGGATTTTACCAGATTGAGATCGAGGCGGCAGAGAAACAAAACAGAATTTGTGTGTCCCTTAGTTTTTTAGGAATTCAACCACCAGGAATTTTTAGGAATGCCACCAAGGGGTCACCAATGCGCCGACGCGTTTAAATGGCTAATAAAGCAGTGCATGGGAGATCTTAATATGAGAGAAGTACTGGTCTTCATTGACGATCTTGTAATTTCCTCTAAGACCTTCCTCTAAGAACATGAGGCCAGACTCCTACAAGTTCTGAAGAACTTAGATTTAGGGAACCTGAAGCTTTCCCCTAAAAAGTGCAAGTTCTTTCAAACGTTGGTCCGATATCTAGGCCATATAGTGTCTCAAGATGGAGTCAAGACAGACCCTGGCCGAAAGCCAGAAACCTTAACGAGTTCAAATTCTTTCTTTCCAGGTTCGCTGGATATTACAGGAGGTTTGTGCAAAAATTCTCTAAGATTACAAGACTGCCTAATGAGCTTACTATTGGATATCCCCCTTTGCAGAAAACCGAGACGAGGAAGAAAAAGCCCGGAGGGACACAGGCAGGGGATTAACCAAGAGTGAAATTAGGAATCCCACGCACAAGTTGGAGTTCCTCGCACTGAAGTGTGTAGTGATGGGCAAGTTCAGTGACTATTTGTATGGAGGAGAGTTCCCTATGATGGATAGCAACCCGCTTAAATTCCTTTTGATATCTGTGAAGCTCGATGCGACCTGACAATTTTGCCAGCAGCGGTGAAGGCTCTCCATGAAAGACAAGAATATTAGAGCTGTGATGATTTTGATCTGTCATGTTTTTGTCTTTGCAGTGTTAGTGTGTTACCCCAAGAGTTCCAGCAAGAGGACGCCCATGGTCTTCGAGTACTTCCCCGAATGAGCTGACCCAATATTCAGAAAAGTTATTAAATCCCTTAAGTCTAGGAAGAAACCAGATGGGAAAGTAGAGCCTGTAGATGTAGCCTGAGAGAATAAAACAGATTGATTTCAGTGTTGTGTAGAAGAAAGCAAGACCAAGGAAATAGCATTAAGAGCCAGACAAGCAGACACCTAGAGCTAGTATGCACAGACAGTTCGCTCGAACCTGATTGGAGGAAAACAAATGATATTCTAGTGATCACAGATCATTTAGCAGGTATGCTGTAGTGAGCATGAGATCCATCCATTCATTAACCTCAAGCCATGCTGAAGCGGGCAACCCCGATCCTTCACACACCTGTCAAAGGGTATGCCGCCTCTATAGGAAGCCTTTGGAGTGAGGCAGGAGCAAAAAAGTTTGGGCACATGCCCGTCACTAGTTCACAATGTGATATAACTCCTCTTTCAGGTCTGAACTCACTGCTGCCACTGGCACTGCATATAGGGAGGGAGTGAGACCTCAGCTTCATTAAGGACTTGACCCCAGATCTGTGCTGGGTGCCTCCAATGCCACCACCAGTGTAAGATCTTTGACTCAGGTGATACCACAGACACGCAGACATGAGGCAAGGTTGTACGGGAAAAGGATAGTTTTATTAAGAATACATTGGAACCTCTGATTGCGAGTAACGTGGTTTACTTTGTGTGTGTGTGCGTAATTTGACACCGACACAGACACACACATACACACACACACACAGATCTCCCCAGTGCTTTACTTACACAGAAAACTCAGCTCTGTCGCGATTCTTTTCAAAAGTAAGGTGCTGGTTCATTTGTTATTTTTTAATTTATAGCAGTGATTCCGTTAGTATGCTCACGTGAGTATCATTAGAAAGATTTCTTTTTTCCCCCCGTTAAAACAGTGTTTGCATTGTGTATGTTAGTTGTGAAACTTAAAAATGCGAGGTGTGGGGAGGGAGGAGGAGTTTTACTGTTTAAGACGAGGCGAGGGGCTAATTCCAAACACACACGCATACAAATACAAGGCGCCTCGGTGCACAAAAGGAAACACTTAACTGTCTGCATTTATTTTTACTTTTTTATGTTAAGTGCAGGTTAGTTTGTTTCATTTTTACTTTGTATTAATACTGTTGTATTAATTATTTTTATGTATTTATTGTTTTGGGCTGTAGAACGAATAATTTGAGTTTTCATTATTTCTTATGGCAAAATAAAATTTGGTTTACGAGTATTTTGGAATACGAGCCCGCTTCCGGAACGAATTATGCTCGTAATCTAAGGTTCCACTGTAATGGGAAAAAGGGAAGAGAACTGAGGAGGGAGGAAGGAAGAGAGGGGAAGGAAAGAAGTTAGGGCTGCATGTGTAGGTCCAGGCAGTGCCCAGCAGGCAGAGGGGCACTTGGCTGGCGAGCGTGAGCCATGACAGAGAGGCAGAGTGCATTGACATGGGAAGTGGCTCCTGCCAGTCCTTTGATTGTGATCACACCAGCCTTTCTCACTGCTCAGTCACCGGCAGACACTGGACATGTGCACTTTATGCTGCTTTGGCTCATGCAGGTCTTCGCATTATGTCATCCTTATGGCACCAAAATGGCAGCATTATAGTCTGCCGTTTGTGAAGTTCCCAGGGTGCATGGCATCACCCTCTTTTCTGACCGCCCTGGTGCTGTGAGCTGTAGCACGTAGATTGACAGTAGCACGTCGATTGGCAATTAGATGAGTTGTCAGTGCTCACAGCGGCTCATTGGTCCGAGAAATAAAGCTTGAGGAGGTGGCCAGGGGGTACTTGTCCTCTCGTTTTTGGATGGCGAGCTCAGGCAGATGATGAAACTTGGCTCTGATGAAAGGGCTGAGACAAGAAAAAGAGCAGCGGTGCATGCACAAGCTAGTACGCGAACAATGTATCGTGCATAGCAGCCCTGACTGGTGCATAACAGTGTAACATGCATAACAGTACATGGCCGCAGCTTCAGCGTGAGCCCTTGTGACTTCCAACATCCGGACGGCTTAAGGGTTTACGACGACTTTGATGGTAAACCCAGTGCCTTTTCATCGTCTGCGTTTGTTTTTTTGTTAGCTCGTGCATGGCGTAGATGAGGGTGCCATGGCAGCACGTATTAGGCGCCGCTTGTGCTTGAATGCTTGCCGCGGGCCAGGATCTTGCTCATGGGGTGATCAGATGACAGTGCTTCCTTTACTTGCCTTTGAAGTTTCTGGATCTTGTCGCACCGTTCCGCCTTTGAAGTTTCTGAAGCGCATGCACTGCTCTGGCCTCATGCCACACTGTGGAGCCTTAAGCTCCGATATCTCACTCGCGCCGTTGTTACTCTGTACTTTGAAAAAAAAAAAGTTTGGTTACATGCCTGTCACTAGTTCACAACATGACAATTTATAACATTTAGTGTGTGTGTATGGGTGTGTGTTCATACTGTGTGTGTGTGTGTGTGTGTGTGTGTGTGTGTGTGTGTGTGTGTAAAATACGGATCTGTCTATACATCTTTGAAGGTTCAGTTTTCATAGTGTACTTGCCTTTTTTTAAATAATCAAAGCTGTGTCATGCTTTCATTTCTGTTTCGTGAGAATTTGAGCGCCTTGTAGGTGCATTATGGTTGTTTCTGTGTGTTCTACATACTCCGTGTATGTATGGTAAACTATCGTGTTGATTGGCTCTGCTGAGTGACGCGTATAGCATGCGCTCAAGGTAAAAAGCTGTATATAAAGTGATATACATTTCAAAAAATTGCTGCCTGCTGTGATGAGATTTGGCACATAATTGCTCATAACATCCCTTCTACACAACATTTTGAATCATTTATGGTGCAGATTTAACTACAGGCTTAAGGAAGGACTAATAAAGTTTCATTAAAATCTGTCCAGTCAGTTTTGTGTGATGCTGTGACAAATTCAGCTGGACAGACATATACATAGATATACAGACACACATACATACAGACAATTTTTTTTGTGTGTGTGTGTGCATGGATATGTCTCATCGTGGGTCTTAAGTTGAGATTTGAATTTGGTTGGAGAATCTATGTATATACACTTGACACATAAATGACCCCAAACCATTTTTTTAAATTGTATGTTTGGTGCAAAACAAGACAGCTCATCACCAAAAGGGCCTTTGTAATTGACCTCCACTTGATTTTCATTGAGGAAAATCTGCAAATGAGGTTTTGCCCAATTTCCATTTTTAAATGTGAATCCTAAAACCAAGGTCTTACTCAAAGTGCATGCAGACCATTTATATTTACCGTGCATAGTTTCTACTATTATTATACGTTATGGTAACAGAGTAGCCAACATCTTTGAACACCTTTATATTTAATATTAATATAAACACCACAAAGACAAGATATGCA